>JBBPBX010063036.1:5369-20646 GCA_038048925.1 Garcialebias charrua
TATATCGGAAGCTAAGCACTAAACTGTAAGACTGTAATGTGACAACACTGTTAGTGAACACAACACAAAACATTTCATAAATCACAAGTAAAGCATCCAGGTCCCATTCAGAGGTGAGCTTTCATAAATGAATCCCATCCATCAGAACCAAAGATGTGGAGCAGAATTTTGCTGGGCTGAAGCAGAGTACAGTAGTCCCTCGCTACATTGTGGTTTGTTTATCGTGGACTCGCTCCATCGTGGTTTTTCAAAATAAGATGGACATGACACACAATTGGTTGATTGATAGATGAGCTGCACGATCAGCATGAACTTTTTATTTAAAATACTTTGTACATCATTTAGCACCTGCGGCACCTTTTTAATAATAATGTCATGTATTGTCATCATTGTGTGTTGGCAAAATTGGCTCTCTGCATTTATCCTATCCACCCCCAGGTGGGGCAGTGGGCAGCTATAGAAAGTGCCCAGGGAGCACTTAGGGATGATCCTGCTCAGAGACACAATGAGATGTGCAATGACTGCAGATCGAACCTGGGACTTTTGGGTCCCGACTCGGCTGCCCTGCCTACCCCAACCAGAGGTCGCGCTAGACTTTTTCGTTGTCCGTCGTTTTGACAGAAAGGGTTAAAAATATCCGGTCAAAATTAATTTTAATCGGTCATTAAATTTTTTTTAATAATTAACAAGTTTTTTCATTCATTTTAATTAATAATAGTTCCAAACAAGCTGAACAGAGAATCTAAATGTGCAATAACAAAAAAATAAAATGAAATAACGATGCATAAATAATTCAATTAAACAATAGCATCTACTCCTTGCTACAAGTTGATCGCTCAGTGTAGGGTGGATTACTTGTTTGTCCATCATCCTCCACTGCATCACTCCCTCTTGTTCCACCTCTTTTTTCAACACGATCGCAGTTATTGGGCTTTTTTTGAAGAAACTTACGCCAAAAATACACTACACGCGGCTCCGCCCCGCTCCGCTCCGCAGGTCGCAGCTGAGCGAGTCCAATTTCCACTTCCTCCGCTCGGCTCAGGTCCGCATGGATGCGCAGCTCCGAGACGCATGCGCGGGAATTGCGAGATCGCGCGATAAATCAAGTGATAAATAAGTAAGTCAGAACAAAACAATTCATTCGGTGGAAGAAGGAGAACAACAGTAGAGACTGCTGCCTTGATCTTCTCTCGTAAATGAGCGACAGGACATGGTTTGAGCAACAGGAAGTGATGTATTACATTTCAGAATAAAATACTTTATTTATTTATTTATTTCTTGTATTGCGTTTGTAGGCGTAGTCATAAATGATAGTTTGAAAGCATTTTTGTACAAATAAATCCGTATAGAGCTAGGATTAGTCCGCCCGTGGTGATTTTATTTTGTAAATACGGAAGTTGTGCTCGTTCCTTTTCCTGTTGGTGCGACGTAATCTTCAAAAGTTGACTCCGGCACAGCTCCGGCGTCCGGCAGAAATAGAAAAATTTCTAATTTTGACGGACTGCCGTCCGCTCGCCGCTGCTCGCCGCCGCCGTGCGGAGCCAGTGTAAATTCTGTCATTGATTATAATGGGTGCGTATTTGCTGCGGAGGTCGGACCGGAGCGGGGCAGAGCTGGAACGCGTGTAGTGTATTTTTGGCGTTAGTATGCTAAGCTGCCTTGACATTTTTTTCCAAACAACTGTATTTTCTTCTTTTTCTTCATTTGGTTTATTGGGGGTTGGCAAAAGCCGTAATGTGCAATTACCACCACCTACCGGACTGGGGTGTGAAGTTCATGAACCGGTTGGTAGAGAGAGGATGTTAATCTGTCAAACGACAAACAGTGTTTTGATTTCTCCGTCATCACGTAAAACAACCAGTCAAATACGGAAAATATTTGGTTAATGCGACCTCTGACCCCAGCCCAGAGCTGCAGAAAAAGTTTCCTCCTGCACCTTTGTGCAGCCGATACTGCAGGATAAGCTTCCTGGTGCAGCTGATCAGCTGTTCTCTGTGCAGAGTGATGAAGTGGGCGAGGCCAAGAGTGCTTACAAGTGGTAAATTGTAGATGAGGCAGGGAGCTGAAATCATGACATTCTGTGCACTTTTAAAGCATTTAGAGTTTAGAAACATTGTTTAGAATATTGCAATAGTGTGGGAAGGGTTTAAAAAAAGTACTTACTACTTGTACTATTATTTCTACTTTGCGGTTTTTCACTTATCATGGGGCTTCAGGGTAAACATCCCCCGCGATGAACGAAAGACTACTGTAATGCGTTTGGTGTGTGTCGCAGTGGTTTATTTGAATCAGATCCTGCTGGAACAAGATCCATGAACTCTCATTTTGACTGTCTGCGTTCCGGCAACTGTTTGCTCGGATCCAGCAACTCAAATATCCGCCCCTAAAAGTCCTAAGCACCAGTTGCTTCTCACAGCTCCAGAAACTCGTCTTAAGCGTAGGGGTGAGAGGGCCTTCTCTGCCACAGGCCCAAGACTTTGGAACGAGTTACCTCTGCTTGTCAGACAGGTCCCCTCTCTCGCAGTTTTCAAACCCTGCTTAAAGACTTACTACTATTCTATAGCTTTCAACACTAGATGATCTGTGCTCGAATCTGTATGCTTCACACAGGTTAAACATTATATTTATTATCTGCGACGATTTTGTGTCTATATTCTGATTTTACTCTATTTTGTACGTTGTTCAGAGGAAGACCTGCAAGGACCGACTTCCTGTTTGAGAAAAGCATCCCTTTGGCGGATTGCAAAAGCTAGAAAGCCATAGCGACTGTTTTAGCTTGAGAATAAACAACTGTGCCATCAGCATAGAAATGTAAGGATGCATCAGGAATGCTCTGACTTACATTACCTATGTAGATTGTAAAGAGGGTGGGTCCTAAGACTGAGCCTTGTAGTACGTCATTGTTGACTATTAAATAACTGGAGAAAATACCATTATTGTTGAACACATTGCCTCTGATCTGAAAGATAGTTAGAAAACCAACCAATGGTTATCAGGTTTTGTACAATGTCGACCCCCAACTGGCAGGCCAAAGAAGTAAGGACACGAGACAGGATAAAAAGGTAATTGACAATTTATTTACAGGTGCAGATTAAGAACTTGAGCAGCTGGAAAGGAAGAAGGGGAGATGGTGAGTATATATACTGTATTCTCATAGCAGGTTGATGATTTGATTTGTAGAATAAGAGTTGATTCTTACTTTGTTGTTTGTTGAAGGAGACGGTTGAGGAGGAGTGGAAAGAGGATCCTGGGTGAGAGAATAATCCAGATGAGAGATGACCGGTGGAGAGAGGAACAGGTTGACCCAGACGGAGAGGTGGACGAAGTAGATGGTGATGGGAGACCGTGAATCCACAGGAGCGTAATCCAGTGGTGAGAGAGAGGCCCATGAGAAGACCTGATGAGCCAAGCCGTGGAAGGTCCAATGGCAGAAGATGTCCCAGCACTGGAGAGGTGTCTGGCAGCTGTTTATGTAGCAGTCCTCCTCAGAGTGGCAGCAGGTGAGTTGAGTCTGGTTAATGAGCTGTGGAGTTAAAGTGACAACCAAACAGAGAAATCCCACAGAGCCCTACCCTCAAGAATCGGCCCTTGATGATTTAAGTCTTTTTTCAGGGTGGGCTCTGAAAAAAGAGGTGATGAGTCTAGGGTCCAGGTCTGAGGGACCCAGGATCGTTCCTCGGGACTGTAGCCCTCCCAGTCCACTAAGTACTGGACTCCCCGGCCCCTGCGTCTCACGTCCAGGAGACGTCTGTCTGTAAATGTGGGTTCGTTGTCAATCAGACGGGGGTGGGGGGGTGGAGGGAGGTTGGTCTGAGGGTGCAGGTTGCTTGTGGTAACGGGCTTGATGTTAGAGACATGGAAAGTGGGATGGACCTTCATGGAAGGCGGGAGCTGAAGCTTAACCGCCGACCTATTGATTATTGCAGTAATGGGAAAAGGTCCAATAAACCTAGGAGAAAGTTTCCTAGGAGTGTCTTTGATGTTGATGTCCTTCGTCAAAAGCCATACTTTCTGGCCTACCTTGTAGTTAGGGGCTTTAGAACGGTGCCTGTCCGTGAACCGTTTGTTCTGTTCTGATGTTCTGCCCAGAGCTGCTCTGGTCTGACGCCAAACTCGACGGCAGCGCTTGATGTGTATTTGGACGGATGGAATGCCCACATCAACTTCCTGTGAAGGGAAGAGCGGGGGAGAGAAACCCATGGTCACCTCAAAGGGTGACCGCCCGGTGGCTGCAGAAGTCTGTGAGTTGTGGGCGTACTCAATCCAAGGAAGATGCTGAGAAAAAGACGAGAGATTCTATAACACACTTGAGAGTGGTTTCCAGGTCTTGGTTGCAACGTTCCGTTTGTCCATTGAATTGCGGATGATGACCTGACGTGAAACTGACGTTGGCCCCCAAAGCTTGACAAAAAAAACTCCAGACCTGGAAATGATGTCGAGCGGGATGCCGTGTATGTGGAAGACATGTTCGGTGATGACCTGGGCAGTCTCAAGAGCAGATGGCAGTTTAGATAAGGGAATGAAATTAGCAGATTTTGAAAAACGGTTGACAATGGTGCAAATGACAGAATTACCAATGGAAACCGGGAGACCAGTGATGAAGTCCAGGGCGATATGCGACCAAGGACGGTTGGAGATGGGAAGAGGTAGGAGAAGTCCAGATGGGGGTTGGTTAGAATGTTTATTTCGGGCGCACGTGGGAAATAAACTCTTTAACATCCTTGTGTAATTTCGGCCACCAGAAGGATGCCTTGACCAGGTATAACATGCGTCGGACGCCAGGGTGGCATGAGAACTTAGCCGTGTGCAGCCAATGTAGAACCCTACTTACCATGGCGGTGGGGACGTATAACCTTCCAGGAGGCCTGGTGCTAGTGTCAGGTTCTGTTTGTTGGGCCTCTAAAATGTATTTTCAATGGGCCAGGTTATAGCACCCACCTTGGAGGAGGAGGATGGATGGTTGTCCTCCGGGGCGTCAGAGTTCTCGGCCATAGATAATTTCCTTGAAAGGGCATCAGGCTTGACGTTGCGGGACCCTGAAATATATGTACCGTACTTTTTGGCGTATAAGTCACAGTTTTTTTACTAATTTGCATGTCCTGCGACTTATACGGCGAAGCAACATATTTATGGATTTTTTCCCCATAATTTTAGACCCATTTTTGGCTCTGATATGACCGTTTTTCATTTTGGCCAAAAATTGTGCAGTACCAGTTACGGCCGCTATGGGTGCTAAAGAGCCCTCTAGTCTGTTTACGTGCAGACTGTACTGTAGAGTGAGCAGGAGAACAGAAAAGACAACATCGATATCAACATCCGGGAGAGAACGAGCGAGAGAACAAAGAGAGAAAATGCAGCCAAAGAGAAAATCCTATTCTGTAGATTTTAAGCTGCAGGTGAATAAATTTGCAGCAGAACACGGCAACCGAGCAGCGGATCGTCACTTTGGAGTGAGTGAAAAATTGGTCCGTGACTGGAAAATTAAAATACATGCAGGTCTGTTCATTGCTACTGCATGTCTGGTGCTGCGCGTGCACGTTTTGTTTATGCGGTAGCGAAACTATTTAAATTCAGCTGATTTGACCCTTTTTATTAATTTATTAAGAAAAGTTAAACTGAGACACACTCTTACAATAATGTCAGCTAACAAATATATTTTATTAGGCGTTTCTCTTGTTAAATTTTAACGAAACGCAGGGTTTCCGCCCGCTGCGCGCGCACGTATTGTTTCATCAGACGTAGCGAAACAAAATTTTAAATCCAGCTCATTTCACAATTACGTTCATTTATTAAGGAAAAGTTCAGCTCAGACACATATTTGTTATAATTTTTAGCAAACAAATAATTGTTTTTAAGTGTTAATCTTCTTAAAGCTTTGCTATGCGCTCCTGTGGCAGACATTTGCAGCAGAGCTACGGTGAACACTCGGTCGGACCACATTTCTGGGTTGTCAGCAGTGACGCGTAACATCAGCGGTGACGCGTTACGTCGGTGGTGACGTCAGGCGCGACTTATACGGCGAAGCAACATATTTATGGATTTTTCCAAATTATTGACAATAATTGGACAAAGCGACTTATATGGCGAAGCAACTTATACGCCAAAATGTATGGTAATAGAAAAATTGAAACGCGCAAAAAATAGAGACCACCTGGCTTGTCGAGTGTTGAGGCGTTTTGCTCCTTGGAGGTAGGCCAGGTTTTTATGGTCCGTCCATATGATGAAGGGGAGCTCCGATCCCTCCAACCAATGTCTCCATTCTTCCAAGGTCATTTTAATGGCCAACAGCTCAAAGTCTCCTACATCGTAGTTAGCCTCAGCCGGGGACAGGCGATGGGAGAAGAAAGCACAGGGATGGAGTTTACCGTCATCGGATGATTTCTGATACATTTTTCAACTTCCGATCCGATCCAATCCCCAAATCTGGATATCGGCCAATACCTTTCCGATATTGTTGTGTTGTGTGGTGCTCATGCCACTAGGTGGAGCTGCAGGATAAGAAATGAAGATGACAAGGGTAGAAGGAGTGAGGATGATGATTATGATGAAGAAGCTGAAGGGAAATGTGCTCTCTGTGTATTGTAGTTCGTGTCTGTTGTGAAGCATTTAATAAAGGCACTAATGCCCCTTTTCCACCGCTCAGCTTGGGTCGGCTCAGATCAGCTCAATTCGGTTCGGCTCACATGTAGTTCTGTTTCCATAGCACTTCTGTCCACCTTCTGTGGGCGGGGTCCAGAATCCTACTCGTCTTACCACATGGTGGCAGTAGTGTTCCCTCAAGCTATTTACTAGTAGCCACCACTAGAAGAAGAACACAATAAAGGCTTTGACAGAATGTTGTGAAAGAGATGTCATGCTATAATGAGTACCTCATGAGCTGTAATTTTTAAACCCAATTCATAATCCTACCTTGTTGCCTTCTTTAAACCCATGTATTTTCCAATTTAGTATTTTTACAATAAAGATGTATTAAAAACATATTTTATTATTTAGTTATGCACAAGGTGCTTGATAAAGTTGCAAAACCATATTTGTCTGAGCTGCTTCAACCTTCCTGCCCTCCTCGATCTCAGGTCAGCTGAGCAGTTGCTGCTGACAGTCCTCAAAACTAGGCTGAAGCTCAGAGGTGACAGAGCGTTTGGCGTTGTTGCTCCCATGCTGTGGAACTGTTCAGTGTCAGAGAGGCCTCCTCTCTTCATGTTTTTAAATCTTTTTTAAAAACACACTTTTATTCCTTGGCTTTTAACACATGATCTAATCTTTTATGGCATGTTAACACACCTGCAGTAAGACTGGTATATGTATTTATTTATTTTTGTATGCTTTTTATAGTTTTTAATTAACTTGTCTTTTATGTTATGATAATAAATAATAATAATAAACTTTATTTGTATAGCACCTTCCTACAATGCCTTGCATTGACCAAGGTGCTTAACAGGATAAAAAGATGAATAAACTGGAACAATAAATCAATGAAAATAGAATAAGAAACAACAGCAATAAAAGAAGGCAATGGAAATAAAAATGCTACATACTAAAATACCAAAAGTAATAAAAGTTACACACTGAAAGCTTTTTTGAACAAGTGGGTCTTCAGTCTGGTTTTGAACAGAGTCAGATCAGAGGTGGCACGCAGCTCAAGGGGGAGGCTGTTCCAGGCTTTTGGGCCGGCAACAGAAAATGACCGGTCTCCCCATTGTTTGTACCTTGAGCGAGGCACCTCCAGCAGGTGTTGACTGGCAGATCGTAAAGCTCTGCCGGGCTGATGGACTTTCAAAAGTTCTGAGATGTAGAGAGGTGCAAGTCCATTCAGAGCTTTGAAAACAAACAGCAGCAGCTTGAACTGTATCCTGAACTGAACCGGGAGCCAGTGTAGAGAGGACAGGACAGGAGTGATGTGTTCATATTTTCGTGTGTTGGTCAAAAAGCGCGCGGCAGAGTTCTGTACAAGCTGTAAACGGGAGATGGAGGATTGATTAATACCAACATACAAAGCATTACAATAATCAAGTCTGGAGGTCACAAAGGCATGGATGGCCTTCTCCAGATCACCACGGCTGAGAAATGACTTGACTTTAGAGAGCAGACGGAGCTGGAAAAAGCTGGTCTTGACAACAGAACTGATCTGTTTATCAAACTTTAAGTTGGAGTCAAGCTGCACTCCAAGATTTCTGACCACCGGGTTGAAGTGGGGGAGGGGAAAACCAACACTGGGACTGGGAAGGATGTTGCTGGTGTCATCAGGTGCACCAAATAAAATGCATTCAGTTTTATCTGTGTTTAGGTGGAGGAAGTTTTGAGAGAGCCAGTGCTTAATGTCATTTAAGCAGTTGACAAGAGTGTTTGAACTGAGTGAGGGGTTGGGAGTGACTGGCAGATAGATTTGTAAATCGTCTGCATACATGTGAAAAGACAGATTATGACGTGCAATGATTGATCCTAATGGCAGCATGTAAAGAGAAAAGAGGACTGGCCCCAGAATGGATCCCTGTGGTACGCCAGAGGTCAGAGGGGTTGATGAAGAGGAGGACAGATCACCTATCATGACAGAAAAAGTTCTCCCAGTCAGGTAAGATTTGAACCACTCAAGCACAGCTCCCTGGAGGCCAACCTGCTGAGACAAACGGTTGATTAGTACCTGATGGTCGACGGTGTCAAAAGCTGCTGAGAGGTCTAACATCACCAGCAGAGCAGGGTTTTTTGCATCCAGGGACAGAAGAATGTCATTCTGTACTTTGAGCAGTGCAGATTCAGTACTGTGACGAGCTCGAAAACCTGACTGAAATTTTTCAAACAGGTTGTTGAGTTCTAGAAAAGATTGAAGTTGAATAAAAACAATCTTTTCTAGGACCTTTGATAGAAATGACAGATGGGAAACTGGTCTGAAATTAGAGAGAGCTGTAGGATCTAGGCCTGGTTTTTTGAGAAGAGGCCTGACCACAGCATGTTTGAAAGCAGATGGCACAAAACCTGAAGTTAGACAGCTGTTAATGAATGACAAAACACAAGGACCAATTACATCAAAAGAATGTTTGAATATTTTTGATGGAATGATGTCCAGAGAACAGTTTGTTGGTTTCATCTGCTGAACCACCTTGATGAGGTGGGGCAGTGAGACCAGGTCGAACTGGTCAAAAACAGCTGTGGTTATTGCAGACGCACATGACTGGATGGTGTTGGATGGACTGACAATGTTCTGCCTGATAGAGTCTATTTTGTTGACAAAATAGCTCTGAAAGTCGTCACAGGTAGACTGTGTGGCAGTTTTCAGAACATTGACAGATGGATTGATGACAGACTGGAGTGTGTTGAATAGCGTCCTCGGCCGGTTGCAGCTGGTGGAGATTAAATTGGAGAGGTACTGTGACTTGGCCTGCTTCACAGCATTTTGATAATCACAGAGACAGTCTCTCAGTATTCCCTGGGATACATGAAGCCGGTCCCGCTTCCATTTTCGCTCTGCTTTCCTGCAGCGTTGTCGAAGAGCCCGCGTCGTTTCGTTGAGCCATGGTGATGGTCTGTTTTTTGAAGATGCCTGTTTGAGAGGAGCGATGGAGTCCAAGATCGTTGTGCAGGTGTGATGGAAGGAGGTGATGAAGTCCTCAGGATGTAGAGATGGGTCTAGGCTGACAGCAGAGCATAAGTCAGTGCTCTTAAAGGCATCAGTGAACTGACTTGGGGTGGATGGGGTGATGGAGCGGCAGAGACGTGCTGGGAGAACAGCCTTCGGTGCAGGAGAGGTGGAAAATTCAAATAATATGGGAAAATGGTCTGAAATACAGGTGTCCAGGATCTCCACAGCAGAAATTTGAAGGCCGTGGGAGATAATTAAGTCCAATGTATGACCCTGGCTGTGCGTGGCCCCCGAGACAGACTGCGACAGGTTAAAAGAGTCCAGAAGGTTCTGAAACTCATATCCAAGTTGATTACTTGGGCAGCAGATATGTGCGTTGAGATCTCCACAAAAAAGTAAAGAGTCAAACTTTGGCAGCAATTCAGCCAGTAGTTCTGAAAACTCACTGAGAAAGTCTTTATTGTATTGTGGAGGCAGATAAAAGAGGCCACACAGCAGAGGTTTAGCAGATTCCAGCACAAAAAGCATGCTTTCAAAGCTGTTATAGTTTTTCTGAGGCAACAAGCGGCACTTGAATGCATCACTGAAGACTGCAGCCAGCCCTCCCCCTCTTCCAGCCCCACGCGGTGCGCTCAGGTAGGAGTAGCCATTTGGGAGGGGTTCAGAGAAGCAGCTGTGGTCTCCTGTTTTCTGCCAGGTTTCAGTAATCAGAAACAGATCCAGACGATGAGTTGAGATCAAATCACTTAATATAAAAGTTTTATTAGTGATCGATCTGGCGTTAAACAGTGCTGCACGGGTTGGAACGCAGCCAGTTACGTCACTCTCAGCTCGAGCGAGCGGGTGGAGGTTCTGTTTAACGCAACCTCGCTTCTTTGCCCTTACGGGAGGACAAAATGGATACTGATCGCTGACGTCATGATTGACAGCAACAAGGCATCTGTGGCGACGAGCGAAGGAACGACGGACATCAAAGACGCTGAATTCAGGAGGTAAGTCAGCCGTCGCCGTGTTGTGAGACGAGAGATACTTTTTAAATCTCACTAGCACGCCTGCTCTCGTTCCGCGTCTTCTGCGTCGCTTGTTGCGTGGCAACGTGCTCGCGTTGCGTTGTAGGTAAGCTGGAACAGACGCCAGGAACGGTGGAGGTGGAGGAGGCTTAAAATGTCCATATTTGCCAGTAGCCGGTGTGTTGATCAGCGAGTCTTGGAGACTTAGAAGAGTTGAGCGATCATAGACCAGAAGTGAGGATGTATCGTCGATGAAAAAAAGGCAGAACACGAACAACAGTAAAAAGTTCAGGAGAGGAGTTAGATAGCGTGCCGTAACAAGAGGCGCCATCTTGGCCATCATTTTTTATGTTATTGTACAGCACTTTGGTTGACCCTGTGGTTTTTAAAATGTGCTTTACAAATAAAGATGATTGATTTAAAACATCACACTGTGATCTTTGAAACTGCCAGTGTCTCCCTGGTAAAGCTGCTTCTGGGCGCAGATGATGGATGGATGGATGGTCTGTGAACACCATGAGGAGCTGAAGGCGGTGGATGTTGATGCCTGTGTCTCCCTGGTAAAGTTGCCGCTGGGCGCAGATGATGGATGGATGATGGATGGGTAGATGGATGGTCTGTGAACTTTAACTTTAAACTGTCCAAAGGACTTTGGCCACTTTGAATTTTTGACTGTTTTTGTCTGACTTCATCCTAGAACCAAATAATTTATAACGTAATAACAGTTGAGCAGATTCTAATAATCTTTATCTTATGATTCTTTAAAGGTCAAATGCAAATGGAAAATTCTCTTAACTTCCAGTATGGATTTAAACACTATACACATTTCACATTGTAAAATAAGTTTAGGAAATTGAATGTTCCAGGACACCACTTACGAAAATATAACGTTTAATAGGAAAAGTTTGAAGTGACAAACAGAAGTAACAAATTTTCATCTGGTGTCTCACGGCTTCCTCCAGAAGACGACACAGGTTGTTCAATTCTGGTGATTTTCTTCTGTTGACTGTAAAAGAAAAATGTGGTTAATTTAGTCCAGAAACAGTTTTTTTTTACTAACAGAATGTAATCACAGGATGTTCATGTACTAACTATAACAGGGGTGTCAAACATACGGCCCGCGGGCCGGATCCGGCCCACCAGGGGTTTTAGTCGGCCCGAGGATAAATCTGAATTATAAAAATAAAAAAAAGAATAAATGTTATTTTCTTAAAAATCTGCAGTTCCTATGTTGTCCGCTAGAGGCGCTGTGTTTTAGTCAGTTCCTAGTGGCTCTAGGACCCAGAGGTGTTGTGTTTTAGTCAGTTCATTCGCTTTACCCGTGTTTTATGGCTTTACCCGATTTTTCTGTTGGAACGGACAGTCGGGCACCCTCATCAGCGGAATGTCCTTGTCAAAAAAGAGAAAAGTGGACACAGAGTGTCAGATTTTTCAAGAAACATGGACTTCTTCCGATAAAACTGTTTGTTGACTAAATGTTTTAAAACGTTGTTCAATCACTGTGATCCGTTTGTTAATGTGTTTTAAGTCTTAAATAAATGTTAAACTGAGTAAAAGTGTAAAAGGACAATTAATTTAATGTAAAGATTTTTACAATTTATTTATTTTTTGCACTAATACAATGAAAAAAAAGTGGATTTACTGTTCGTTCCATGTAATTTTGGAATTAGTTTACTCGTCTGGCCCACTTGAGATCAGATTAAGCTGAATGCGGCCCCCAGATCAAAATGAGTTTGACACCCCTGAACTATAACCTGTTGGAGTTATTTGAATTAATATTCAATGTTTTATAGACATAAATGTGTCAAGCTAGCTTCTATTTTCTTCTCCCTAGTACTTTGTAACACATATCATCAATTACCTCAAATACCACAAGGCAGATATTTTTCAAACTAACATAGTGTAATCACAAGATGTTCATGTACTGACTATAACCTGTTGGAGTTATTTGAATTAATATTCAATGTTTTATAGACATAAATGTGTCAAGCTAGCTACTATTTTTATCTCCCTAGTACTTTGTAACACATATCATCAATTACCTCAAATACCACACGGCAGATATTTTTCAAACTAACATAGTGTAATCACAAGATGTTCAAGTACTGACTCTAACCTGTTGGAGTTATTTGAATTAATATTCAATGTTTTATAGACATAAATGTGTCAAGCTAGCTACTATTTTTTTCTCCCTAGTACTTTGTAACACATATCATCAATTACCTCAAATACCACACGGCAGATATTTTTCAAACTAACATTGTGTAATCACAAGATGTTCATGTACTGATTATAACCTGTTGGAGTTATTTGAATTAATATTCAAAGTTTTATAGACATAAATGTGTCAAGCTAGCTTCTATTTTTTCTCCCTAGTACTTTGTAACACATATCATCAATTACCTCAAATACCACACGGCAGATAATTTTCAAACTAACACAGTGTAATCACAAGATGTTCATGTACTGACTATAACCTGTTGGAGTTAATGTATTTGAATTAATATTCAATGTTTTATAGACATAAATGTGTCAAGCTAGCTACTATTTTTTTCTTCCTAGTACTTTGTAACACATATCATCAATTACCTCAAATACCACAAGGCAGATATTTTTCAAACTAACACAGTGTAATCACAAGATGTTCATGTACTGACTATAACCTGTTGGAGTTATTTGAATTAATATTCAATGTTTTATAGACATAAATGTGTCAAGCTAGCTACTATTTTTATCTCCCTAGTACTTTGTAACACATATCATCAATTACCTCAAATACCACACAGCAGATATTTTTCAAACTAACATAGTGTAATCACAAGATGTTCAAGTACTGACTATAACCTGTTGGAGTTATTTGAATTAATATTCAATGTTTTATAGACATAAATCTGTCAAGCTAGCTTCTATTTTTTTCTCCCTAGTACTTTGTAACACATATCATCAATTACCTCAAATACCACATGGCAGATATTTTTCAAACTAACATTGTGTAATCACAAGATGTTCATGTACTGATTATAACCTGTTGGAGTTATTTGAATTAATATTCAAAGTTTTATAGACATAAATGTGTCAAGCTAGCTTCTATTTATTTCTCCCTAGTACTTTGTAACACATATCATCAATTACCTCAAATACCACACGGCAGATAATTTTCAAACTAACACAGTGTAATCACAAGATGTTCATGTACTGACTATAACCTGTTGGAGTTAATGTATTTGAATTAATATTCAATGTTTTATAGACATAAATGTGTCAAGCTAGCTACTATTTTTTTCTTCCTAGTACTTTGTAACACATATCATCAATTACCTCAAATACCACACCGCTGATATTTTTCAAACTAACACTGTGTAATCACAAGATGTTCAAGTACTGACTATAACCTGTTGGAGTTATTTGAATTAATATTCAATGTTTTATAGACATAAATGTGTCAAGCTAGCTACTATTTTTTTCTCCCTAGTACTTTGTATCACATATCATCAAATACCTCAAATACCACACCACTGATATTATCCAAACTAACACAGTGTAATCACAAGCTGTTCATGTACTGACTATAACCTGTTGGAGTTATTTGAATTTATATTCGATTTTTATAATTTATTTTCGTAGTGCATGCACAGGTTTGGAAGAAGTCAAAGCAAACCTACTTTAAATGCAGCAGATTTGACCACTACGTGACATTATTAAAGGATGGTTAATCAGGAACCCTCGTGTTATAAAGTCAGCTATGAAATATATTTTTATATCTGTTCATTGAGCTACATTTTAAAGACATAAAACCACCCGCGCGCATTGCTCGTGGCGATCCTATTTTTTAAAATCCTGCAGTTTTGAGCAGTACGTGATTTTATTAAGGACATGTTCAGCTGAAGACCCATCTTTGCTATAATTTTAAAAACAATTAATTGTTTTTACCGTGTTATTCATGTAAAGTCCTTCTGTGTTCGCTCCTTCTCTTCCGTGAAAACAGCTCCAGTCCACACAGAATTCTACTTCCGGTGCGGGTGAGCACGGGTTGTCACCCCTCTGAAACCACACCAAAAATCTGGCGCGGCGCAGCTCGGAATATCCGGTGGAGATGGCGTAAAGTGGGTGTCTGGACATGATCACCTGCAGTGTCCCCTCAGTGAGGACTGAACTTGGAAAAAGGGCCTTCAACTACTCTGCTCCTGCTTCCTGGAATATCTTACAAAAAGATCTGAAGCTCTCGGCCCTGACCTCTCTGGATGGTTTTCAGAATCTGTTGGAATCCTGGCAAAAACCAATGCAGATATGTTCCTGTCTTTGATTTTTTTGTACATCTACCTTATAATCTTTTTGCTACTTTTTCTTTTCTTTTGTTTACTGTTTAATGTATTTCTATCATTGATGTTCATCATTCTTTAGTTTGTAGCAGGTCGCTTTCGTAAATGAGCCCTCTAGGCTCAATAAGATTTACCTGACTAAATAAAGGTTGAATGAAAAAATATATTACGTAATATCCGACCCGCGCCGACCGGTGGAAAAGGGGCATAAGTTCAACAAGAACTAGTTTTTAATTGCTTTCAGCATTACAAATTGGCGACGAGGGATCGGATCCTGTGTGTGTTTTTCTGCCTACGTTATTTTTTCACCTCCTGCTGAATTAGCATGGCTGCTAACGTCCATCCACCGCCTTTGTTTCTACCTTGCCCAGGAG
>JBBPBX010063037.1:0-20646 GCA_038048925.1 Garcialebias charrua
AATGAAAATAACTGTTGTGTGAAGTCTTGGTTCAGTTTCTCAGTCCAAAATTATATGACAACATTGGCTGCCCTACTATCACAGCAACTGTATTCTGTGATTTTGATGATTTCTGGCAAACCGATCAACAAATGAGTCAAGATTCAGATTTTGTGTTAGCAGGATTTAATTGTAACTAAGAAACTTATCCAACATTAATAAAACTTAACTCAAGTTGCCTTTTTGGACATGCATGAATATATTTGTATACACTGTACTTGTCTGTATGAGAGAACATTAATCTTCTCTTGGCGGTGCAAATTCTGCTAACACAAAACGTGTAACTACTTAAAACTTTTAAGTAGTTACTTTCACCCAGTCTCTTTTTCATCACATGCTTCCAAAAGTCAACAATTATGTTTGTACAGTATTCTGCATCTGTCTGTTAGCAAAATATCTTATGAACAACTGAATAGATTTTGATTAAACTTTCAATAAATAATCAGTGAATGCATCTCTATGACTGGTTGACTTTTAAAATACATCCAATTCAAGATGGCTGCCACAGCTAACTGAACTCACAAAATTGACTACAACTCAGTCAATTTGACAAAAAATTGAGATAAAATTTGGTGTGGTAGTAGCTGAGATCAATTCCCAAAGCATAAGCAAAGGACTTTTAGAATGCATAAGATATTTATTTAAAATTATAACGTTATTTATTTAGAATCAATGGTGTTGGTCTGTTAGCAAAACATCTCATGACCCTCTGGACAGATTTTGAAAAATCTTTCAAGAAATAATAAACTGATGTTTCTTTACTGCTGATTAACTTTTGGATATATTTGAATTGAAGATGGCTGCAGCAGGCAATTGAAATAAGCCAAACTCAAAAATGGTTATAATTCAGTTAATTTTACAGATATGGAGTTAAGTTATTGTTTAAAGTTATTTTATATATTCTTTTAAATAATGGGGTGATATAAGATTTTTTTTCTTCTTTCTGCACTCTTTTCATTCAATGTTTTATTTTTGATGATTTTTTTTTATTTTGTCTCTTTTAAAAGAATGAATAAATAAATTACATAAAATATTAAATAGCTTTACATCTGCTAAGTTCTTGGCATAAACCAACACAGACATGTTACTGTTTTTAGTGTTTTACATGGCTTTATAATGTAGCAGTTTATTATGATATGATGTGAAGCCACGGAGCTCCAGGGACTGCGGTAAAGTGAGCAAGCAGCTGCCCGGAATCAGAGCGCCCATCCCGGCATGAAAAAGAAAAATACACCGCTGAAGTCCCTGAGCTCGAATGTCCAGCGTAAAACTAACTTGGTTTAATGTGACGCAGATTTGTTTATATAGCTCTGCAAACATTGAACGTTGTTGTCTTGCGGTGTTGAGTGTAAAATATTTCCACACAACGCACATGTTACGATGAAAAGTCGGCTAGCTGCTAGCTAATATGCTACTCACAAGTGTTGTCAGATCTTGCGACAGAAACAAGCGTCTAGCTCCATGAAAACAATCCATAAACAAACGACCCGCTCTTTGAAAAAAATCAAACAAACGACCCGCTCTTTGAAAACGATCCATAAACAAACGACCCGCTCTTTGAAAACAATGCCAAAACAAACCCAACAGAGTACTCAGTCAGTCCTCACGCTTGTAGCTGGCTGCAAACTATGAACTGGATTTCCTGAATGTGAGGCGGGTCTTGTTACTCTGGGTTCATGAGACACGCCTCCGTTCAGGAAATCCATTCCATAGTTTGAAGCCAACGTGCATCCTGGGTTGGATCGATACGTAAACAAGGCTGGTATCGGTATGTGCCATGAGCATTGGTTCCGCTTCTGCTTGGAGGGCGGGCCACAGGGCGGGCCAGGGTCCATCTTACACGGGCATCGGACCGTGTCGGCCTGTGTGCGAAACCGCCAGTGCCAGGGAGAAGAGATGGGTTTTAAGAAGAGATTTAAAAACAGACAGGGAAGAGGCCTGTCTGAAGTTCAAGGGAAGGTTGTTCCACAGTTTAGGAGCTGCCACAGCAAAAGCACGGTCTCCTCTGAGCTTGCGTTTTGTCTTTGGGACACTCAGGAGCAGCTGATCACATGACCTGAGGGATCGAGAGGGTGTGTATGGATGCAGAAACTCGGACAGATAGGGCGGGGCAAGACCATGTTACGCTTTAAAAGCAAATAAAAGAACTTTAAAATGAATCCTGGAATGTACGGGCAGCCAGTGCAGGGAGGCTAAAACAGGAGTAATGTGGTCAAACTTTCGTGTGCCAGTTAAAAGTTGTGCAGCAGCGTTCTGTACCCTCTGAAGCTGAGAGATACATGAATCACTGATTCCTATATAGAGTGCATTACAGTAGTCCAGCCGAGTGGGGACAAAGGCGTGAACTACTGTTTCAAAATGCTGCTGAGAAAGAATTGGCTTCACCTTAGCCAGCTGCCTCAGATGGAAAAGACTAGTTTTAACAACTGCTCTGATGTGGTTTTCTAATTTTAGTCCAGCATTGACTTTGACCCCCAAGTTTGTAACAATAGGTCTGATGTATTGAGCCAAGGAACCAACATTGACATTGGGAGTCTCAGTGGAGCTTCCAAAAACCATCACCTCAGTCTTCCCCTCATTAAATTTTAACACTACTGTAATTTGTTCACAAGCCATCCAGGCTTTGATGTCCTCCAGACATGAAAACAGAGGGGCCAGAGAGTTGGAGTCCTTTTTCTGAAGCGGGACATAAATCTGCGTATCATCTGCATAACAATGAAAGGAGATCCCATATTTTCTAAGAATGGAGCCAAGAGGGAGCAGGTACAGCGTGAAGAGGAGGGGGCCTAAGACTGAGCCCTGAGGAACCCCACACAGAAGAGGAGCAGAGGAGGACACATGGTCACCAAGGCGGACACAGAAAGTACGGTCGGCTAAGTAGGACCTAAACCAGTTCAGTGCTGCACCGCTGACACCCCCCCATTGTTTCAAACGACATAGTAAGATGTCATGGTCCACGGTGTCAAAAGCAGATGATAAATCTAAAAGCAGGAGGACAACACTGTCACCAGAGTCCGTTGCTAAAAATATGTCGTTAAAAACCTTTAAAAGAGCAGATTCTGTACTGTGCAGAGCTTTAAAACCAGACTGTAAAACCTCGAGAATGTTCTGTTCTTCCAAATATGCTGATAGTTGGTTGTACACAACCTTCTCGAGCATTTTTGAAAGAAATGGCAGTTTGGAGATGGGCCTGTAGTTAGCAAGAACAGAGGGGTCAAGAGTGGGTTTCTTAATGAGAGGCTGGACATCTGCATGTTTAAAATGTCCAGGGACCACACCAGAGGACAGACTGCTGTTCAGAAGAGCAAGGACTGAAGGACCTACAGTGAGGAAAACCTCTTTGAATAAACGAGGAGGAACAGCCTCACTTGGTGAAGCTGTTGGTTTCAAGTGACTGACCACCTCCTGCAGAGACGACAGAGTCACAGGTTCAAAGGTGTCAAAAACAGCCAAGCAGGGCACAGAGACTGAGGGGTCATGAGCAGAAGGTGAGATCTGGGCTCTGGTGGAATTGACTTTCTCAACAAAGAAGTTTAGAAAGTTTTCACATGCAACAGGTGAGGGTTCAATACAGTTTGTTTGTGGTGCGTTGAGAACAGAACCAATCACTTTAAACAGAACATGAGGACTGTGACTGTTTGATGCAATCACATTTGACAGGTATTTTCTTTTGGCATCTTTCACAGTTTTTTTTATAGTGACGCCAGCAGTCCTTTAATATTTGAAACAACACCTGTGTCTATACAGGATTCATGTGATAATTTTAAAGCACAACAGCATATATTTTTCTTGCGTGCTGCTTCCAGAAAGCAGTGCCTTTTTAAAATAAAACAAACAATCAAGTCAAACTCAGTTTTCAGCATTGAAAAATAATGTGATCTCCAGTTTCTGTTTTAATTAAAATGTAGTTACCTCTTGGCTACTGCCTCTTAGTTCCAAAGTGTCAAAAGGCAACACACCTCTGTTGTCATCAGCTGTCAATAAAACATGGTCTGCACACACCTGAAAGAAAGAAAAAAAGAGTACTGTATCTAAATGGTAAATAATAGACGTGGTGTGGTTTGCCCATAGCGCACTTGTTTTTTTATTACTTCAAATGTAAAATTTCTGATGTCGTGTTCGCCCTGTGTTATCCCAAATTCCACAACACTTTATGCACCGAGCCAACAAATGTGGGCTATTAAATCCATGAGTAAACTAAGACCTTAGCGAAGCATTACCGTTAGCATTAGCCTACGGCTAATTATTGTTAAACATACACGGAAGATTATAAAATGTATTGACATAATTACTTACTTGGAATATGAAATAAATCTTGTTGACGGTTAGATGATCAGCTCTCAATTAAATGCGTTGATTCCCTCTAAAGAAGACAAACGTATCCATTTTACATTAACAGGTCTTCATTTCCGGTTCCGCTTTAAGGTCCCGTTCAATAACAACAAAATAAAAGCTTGTCTTTGGTTTAAGCAAAAAACAAAATGTACCCTTTTTTTTATTTTTGCAATTGCCATTTTTCTAATTTCGGTTTAAAAACGGAAAAACAAAAAAAACGTTTAAAAAACGTTTTTGTAATTTAGTTTTAAAACGAAAAACAAAAAAACATCTGTTTTTCGATTTTCAATTTTGTTTTGAAAACAAAAATCCAATGACCAAAAGACACACGGACCTAAGTCGCAGGGCATGTAAATTATGCAAAAAAAATCAACTTATAGGATGAAAAATATGGTAGTTTTGTAAATATCACAATGACAGAACTCAAAGAGAGGGGTGAGAAAATGGTGCTGTTCGTTTATTCCGTCTTATTGTTATTTCAATATTTAATATTATTAGTGCATTTTGCAAGCTTTCCTCATATTGTCCAGCTCTGCTTTGACTTCTCTCAGCTCAGTGTCTCTTATCTCACCTTGTTTCTTCTCCAGAGGATGTCCTAAGTGCACTAGGAGGTGTGATTGGGAGGAAACATCCATCGAATACTCAGAGCCGACAGCTCAAACAGACCTTACCAACAATGTCTGTAGTTCATGAACTTCTCTCATCTCAGGTACTTTGTATAACAATAGCCAAAATAAAAAAATCTTCCAGTTTAACAACCAGTGTGTCTGCCATTTTGCATTATTTAGATGTGTTTGTTTATATACAGCATCACCGTTTCATATTTTTTTTGGTTTCTTCTTTTTGCCATGTTTGACTGTTTATCTCCTCTCAGCTCTTCAGGTCTCGAATTGTAAACAAAGAGTTTTTGTTTCAGATTGGAATGTTACTGGTAAGTTTTTAGAAATCTACTTTTTGTACATTTATCACAAAAAATGACTTTTTTTTTCTCCATTTAAATCTGACTGCCACAAATGGTTAGTTTTGGTCAAACAAAATAACTTCTTGAAGTCTTAACCCACATACCTGTGACTGTTCTGCAGCTCTTTCACAAATAATTTATCACTTGTTCTTTTCAGGCCACCTGATTGTCTCTGATTTCTTATTTTCATGTACCCAGCTGGGATTTTATATGCCCTTCAAACAGCTGGCGTATCATGGTATAATCTCCACTTGTCCGTTAACTTTCTCTTATTCCGTCCATAACTTCTGATCCGCTCAAGATAATTTAATCAAACTTGATACGCATTTAAAATACCACTAGACCTAATCTTTTCATTGCCCCAGCTCAAGGTCACAAATGAAAGTCAAAGATTATACAAGGTTTTTGCTTTAAATTGTTGTATAATAGTTTTTCCATCAGTGTATAATGTGCCAAAGGTGCTACTCTTGGTTGTTTGATTTATTAGTAATTTTGAGAGATATTTAATACTTCTTTGAAAGATTTTTGTTTTTGTGGGCTTTGTTGATATTGACAACTCACATCTCCCTCTGAATGACAGTTTTCTATGAACAAGTTTAAATAAAAACAGTGTGATCTCTTTGCACGTAAACTAACTTCAACTTTACGTATTGCAACAAATTCAGTCACTATTTGCAATTTTTTTCAATCAAAATATTTAAAACTTTTGGTGTAGACAAAAACCTCTGTTTTAATGTATTACTTCATATTTTATTCTGAACTGACTGCACAAGCTCGTAATTGTTAGATCTGACAGTTTCTAGCCTGTGAAAGTGCTCAGTTATGTTAGATCCTATAAAAAGGTAAACATCCACCACACCACTTTAAATTAAATCACTTTCAGTTCAGAACGAATAAGAACTCATGGCCTTTCTATCATTTTGTTCTTTCAGAACCATATTTTGCATGTAGAGTCCCGTGAAACTGATTTGTCCAGTGCTGTAGGTAAGTTTTTTTTAAACATACTTTGTAGTTTATATTATTACATTAGTGTTTCTTCACCTTTTAGCATTGTTTTTCTTTACTTTTTTTGTATTTTTTTAATGTTATCCAAATCTAAATGATGTGCCATTTGACTAGTGCAATGCTAGTCAGTTTTCTTCATTTTTTATGGTTATGTTCTCATTTAAAGGTTCAGTCTACAGTTTCTGTAGAACTGCAGCACTTAGAGAAAAAATTTCAACAGGCAAAGCATTCTGATCCCTCCCCCTCAGAGCCATATATGGCTCTGCTCTCCCATGGTCTGCTGAAATTCAAATTCAAGCTCTGTTTTTATTGGCTGATTCAAATTCAAGCTCTGTTTTTATTGGCTGGTTACAAACTCTGTTTTTATTGGCTGGTTAATGGCGGGTCACTTTTTCTTTTTAGAAATGCCTATTTACCACCTGGAGAAGCAAGGGGACAATATTTTTTTTAAGTTTTTTTCAGAGATTACTTCTCTAACATCAGTCTAGTGACAGAGTGAAGAAATATGTTAAAAATATATTGTTAGAAAAGTTACATATAGCAGCTTTAATGTTTGAATCAAGTTTGATTATGTTCACCAATACTTTTAAAATAATAAGAAACATGTTATTTTATGGGAATATAAAAACAGATATCACCCTGAAATAAATATGCTTCTGAATGTGCAGACAGCACCATGATCCAACATACTGTATAAGGTAACTCAGTGGTTCATTTACAACTCTGCAGAATTTATTTTTCTTTTAGGTGCTTCGATGTACGAAGATCTGATTAGAACATCTCTGTCTATTGTGGAGGTCCTGGGTCAGCACCATACTTTCATCACTCAGTATCACTGGACTGTAAGTATGAGTGTGACCAAGTATGTAGCTGAAATTTAGCTGATTTTCTACCTGATATTGCTTTGACTCAATGTCTGAAAGAGTGATATAGTGATATAGATATAGTGATAGATATAGTGATATAGATACAGTGATAGATATAGTGAAATATATAGTGATATAGATATAGTGATAGATGATATAGATAGCTGCTTAAACCGCCTTTGAGTCCCCCCTGCCCTCTGTGTAATGTCGGCGTCATTATGTGCTTGTGTGCGAGACTTTTTTCATTACCACATTTTTTACGTTCAAACAAAGATCAAAAATGTGTTAGGAATTTTTTTGTCTCCAGACCCTATGTGTTATTTTTCACCACTTTTATTGTCTGTCCAACAGGTCTCACTTGTAAATGAGCCTTTGAGGCTCACTGTGACTTATCTGTTTAAATAAAGGTTGAATGAATATAGTGATATAGTGATAGATGATATAGCTATAGTGATAGATATAGTGAAAGATGTAGTGATATAGATATAGTGCACAAGACTGTTCAGCGATTTGTAGATATACAAGATAATTTTGAACTAGATTCGAAGATGAACCGGTAGCCAGTGCAGGGAGGCCAAGACTTGTGTAATGTGCTCTCTTTTGCCTGTACTGGTTAAAAATTGGGCTGCTGCATTCTGGACCAGTTGTAATCGTGCAATGGTGGTCTGACTGATACCAAACAGGAGTGAATTGCAGTAATCAAGCCTAGATGTAATAAATGTGTGTATTACTGTCTCCAGGTTATTTTTGGATAATATGGGCTTCAGCTTAGACAGTCGCCTCAGCTGGAAAAAACAGGATTTAACAATCATGTTTACATGACTGTTGAGTTTCATGAAGGATCCATTATCACTCCCAGATTTGTGACTTTTTGTTTTTCAGACAGGGCTAGAGCAGAAAGGTCGATGCAGTGGTTCGTGATCGTGTCGTTGGGAGGGAACAACATGGCTTCAGACTTCTTTTCATTGAAACTTAAAGAAATTTAAAGTCATCCAGTCCCTGATGTCAGCCAGGCAGTCGAGAAGAGGTTGAATAGAGCATGTACCATTGTGTCTTAGGGGGAAGTAAATGTGACAGTCATCGGCGTAGAAGTGGAAAGGTATGTTGTGTTTCCGGAAAATAGCACCAAGTAGCAGCAGGTATAAGGAGAATAGGAGATGACCCAGGATGGACCCCTACGGAACCCCTCATTTAGGTGCTGCCACTGCAGAACTAAAATCATTGATGGAAACACAAAATGATCTAACAGTGAGGTAGGATCTGAACCAATTGAGGGCTGACCCTGTGATGCCCACCCACTGCTCTAACCTAGCAATGAGGATCTCATGGTCAATGGTGTCGAAAGCGGATGTAAGGTCCAATAGGACAAGCAACGCAGAATCACCGGTGTCTGTGGATAAGAAGATGTAATTAAAAACCTTCAGTAGGGCAGTTTCAGTGCTGTGGAGAGGTTTAAAGCCAGATTGGAATAACTCAAGGATAGCGTAATCCTCCAGGAAGCACTTCAACTTGGACTCGACTATTTTCTCCAGAAGTTTAGAAACAAATGGGAGTCTGGAGACAGGCCTGAAGTTGGATACGACTGAGGGGTCAAGGTTTGTTTTTTCAGGAGAGGTTGAACAGCAGCATGTTTTAATGTTTTTGGCACCACGCCAGTGGATAAACTGCTATTTACAATAACAAGAATGGAGGGACCTAGAGTAGGAAAAAACTCCTTTAGTAGCCGAGGGTGTACCACATCAAAGGGGGAACGAGATGGTTTCAGACTGCACATGACCTGCTCTAGAGAAGACAGAGATTGGTTCAAATGCAGCAACAGATTGAGGTGAGATGGATGGATCATGAGTAGGGTTGGGCATCGAGGATCGAGAATCGTTTGGAACTGGGACTAACTGTCCGGTTTTCTCGGAATCGTTCAAAATATTTATTTTTGATTCCTATTGTCGATGCTTAGTCTGCCAACCGGAAGTTGAAGCCGCCCGCCGAACACCAACGAAGAAGCCGCCCACCGAAAACCAACGAAGAAGAATCCACCGGAAGTGTTCCCAAACATGGAAAGTGAGCAGCCACGGTCGAAAGCGTGGCCTAACTTTAATAAAATGGCCAGTCAGCTCAGTGCAGCACTTGCAATAATTTTATATTGTGCAAAGGAGGGTGGAGAAGTAAAAAAGTAGCCCGTCTTTGATGCGCTCCGCCTGATTATTTTCGCTTCCTCCGGGTCCGACCCTCAGAAGTAACAGAGTGGCGCTCCGCCGGACCGTTTTCGCTGCCTCTTCTCCGGCTCCATCAGGTAAATAAAACTATAAACTACGTCTCATATCAACATTAAGGCAGCTAACATGTTATACTCCACTTAAAGCAGTAAGTCATCTCAAATGCAAACACCATGTTAACGTTAGCTCGTATTTTTTTTCTTAGACAAACAACCTGAAATGGCTAATGAACGGTTACAGCATATGTTGTGAAAAGGTTGTGAAAAGGTCGCATCCCTTTTCAGATGTGGAATCACCAACATTTAGGTTAGTTAACAATAACAAAAGAGCTAATAATTGTCCATTCTAAGCTAATGTTACAGTAACAGCGACATTACATGTTTGTTATGTCAGTACTGTATATTGTAAAGTGAAAATTCCCCTGTACATTACTTACTATATTTTGCTGAACTCCGGGGTCCTGTGATAATTTTAATCTAATGTGAATAGGCATCTCTGTGATTTGGACAGAAATGGGCAGGATCCGATATGTAATGAAGCATTTTTTGTTTTTGTTTAAGCAAAATCATTTGGAAAAATATCGAACAAGCCGATATTTTAAATGTATGCGCTACTCACTTTGGCTTTTTTTTTCTTTCTTTTTTTTTCGCTTCACCTCCATTGGCAGTAAACTAAAACAAGTGAATCCACCAGTTTAATATAGTTGATTATGTGATGTAAGGCTGCAGTAGAATGGAGCACTGCATCAGTGGTTTTAAAGAGAGATGCATCCTGTTGGTTCAAATGTCCTCTGCCATAAGTGGTGAGATTAAAACTTAAGAATCAATACAGTACAAAGCCTTATCTTGATCCCAGCGAGGTGTAAGGCACATATCATATAATCACCTTGTTCCTGGAAGCACTTTTGCAACTTATCTCAATCTTGCTGCATTACTCTTTTCTTTTTTTTTTCTCCCTCTCCAACTTTTAAAATTAAAAGCAAGGAGTCGGAGCTCCGTCTCAAATTACCTGCTGGGAGATGTTCTCTTGTTGTCCTTTTTGTGGCCCCTGCTGTCTCAAATGATGTCGCATTTGTGGCATCTCAAAACGGCTGGCATCTCAAAACGGCTCGTATTAAGAAGATTATCGCAAAGGGAGGGTTCAGAGTTTAAAGGCTGGATTTTCAAGAGTTGTCTGCAGTGGAGTGTGTTCAGGATGTCAAAGGAAACAGGGCTCCATCTTTTTGGCTTTAACTTTTTTTTAAAGAAAAAACATTAATTGTAAACATAATATAAGACACTGAGCTGTCAAAATGGGGAAGCCATGCTAATTTGGTATCCTAATAAAGAAAAAAAAAGATTATGAATAACATCAGATGAGGCTAAATTCATGTATTTGCCGAAGTTTGATTAGCTTAGCTTGTACCAAAACTATCCAGGCACCATTTGTCATCACACCAATCAATTAAACCTATAACTTTTACAACACTAGCAACTTACAGCAGTGTTCTCCAGCCTTGATGTTTTCCTGCTTCTACACACTTCATTTCAAGTCAAATTCTTAAACGCATACTTGAACAGCAAAGTTCATATACCCTTTGTATAAATCTGGTGTGTAGAAGCAGAACAAACAACAAACAACAACAAAAGAACGTGCAAGACAGTCAAGCCTGAGGACCGGAGCTGGTGACCGCTGACTGATTAAAGAAAAAAAAATTGATTTTTTTATTTTTATAAACACAATAAATATTAAAATAAAATGGTACCACTTCACAATAAGGCTCCCCTCATGATAAATAAATAATTTAGATACATTATTAATTCCTCTATAAACACTTTGTAAATCGTCAAAAGTTGTTTATGCATTAATTAATGGTGACAGAGAGACAAAACTGACCAGTTTCTTGCCAAATAGTGAGTCAAATCTGTTCACCTATATTTCACCTAATATTGCACATTTCAGAGTAAGTTACTACCTTGTGAGCACAATAAGCATTTGTAAACTTGTTTTTTTTAGGATATAATATTATTAGTTGTAGATGCTTATAATGCAAAGATAAAGTACAATAGTATATGCTAAAGAAATAGGTTTATGAATGCTTATTGTGCTTACAAGGTTGTCACTTTGTCTGAAACTTTTAATAAAACAACTCTAGATTAAATATGTATAGGTGAACAGATTTGGGTCACTATTTGGCAAGAGACTGGTCAGTTTTGTCTCCGTCACCCTTAATACGTAATAAGCAGTTAATGATTTATAAAGTGTTTCTACAGGAATTAATAACATACTGTATCTATAAACTATTTATTAGCCATCCATAAGGAGAGCCTGGGGAGTTATTGTAAAGTCCAAATAAACTAGTGAATTACCTGATATAAAGTTTTAAGGGAGTTGACACTGGTTTTTATTTTTTATTTTTTTATACCATATTCATCATAAAATGTTGAACCAAAGTGTTGTCAGCAGAAACATTTTACATGGGACCCTGTCGGGTATTTTTAAAGGACAAATCAGGTGACAGTTATTTTTAATGAAGAGCTTGTGTGTGATGTGACCCCAGATATATTTCAGCCTAAACTGCAAATCCAAGTAATTTTACTAATTTTAGGTGACTTGATAAAAAAAACAGAATAATTGGTCATTTATTCATCAACCTCATTACCTTGTTGACAAAAATAGAATGCAAACTAAGCTGAATCGTTCCTCCCATTAGTCCAGACCATCAGTAGCACCATGCCTCTTGACCTGGTGTTAACCTCCCATCTATCCTCCTCCAAATGCCCAATTTCCCACGACGTTGTCACATCCTCCCCACAGCTGTATCTGCTGCCGGGAAGTCTTGTAAATCTGCACCCTGAGGGTTCAGCCCATTAGGATAAATAGACACAGTCGAAGGCGTCCTTCTCTGAAGGCTCATCCCCTGCAGCCCCAACCTGCCTGCAACTATCCCCACATCGAATCTGACGGGCTTTTATGTGCACAGTGCATTTTCACTTGTTGTACAGCAATCAGCAGCAGCTGCAGACACAAAAAGGTGTCCCAAAGGAAATCTGTGTATTAGACATAAAGTGGAATTTATAAGAATAAACAAAGCAAAAGTCATATCCATAATCCGCCCTGTGGTTTAATTTTGCTGAGGTATTTTCACCTTTGGCACCTGTGTTGTGCTTGAGCTTATTGCCTTTTTAATGCCTTTCATTTGAGTCGAATAAAGGGGACCCATCAATGGGATTACCTAAGAGCTGCAGCATCAGCTTTTTGTTTATAATTAAGGATACTTTAGTTTTACTCACTGGTTCCTACAGCAAGTGTATTAATTGTGTGTGAAAGAAAAAGTCCTAGTCAAACCCACACGTCAGCTGTTGTCACATCTGGATGAGCAGCCCAGCTTAAAAAAAAAAAGAGTAAAAGGTCAAATTCAGTCAAAGAAGATTGCAACAAAGAACTCAGTTTGCTGCTGCTGCTGCTGGACCAACATTTAAGCCTTCAAATCGTTTTCAGCTGCAGCAACTATTGCAGGTTCCAGGTGATTTTTTAAATAAAATGGACATTAAAAACCCAGTGATTAACAAGTTGTCAATTTCTAGAGCTACACTTTAGATAAAAGTTTTAAAATTAGACAGATTGTAGTCAAAATATATCTTGTTTTGACACTTGACTGCAATCAAGCCGGGACCACAGCACTGAAGGTTCAATGCGTCTTGCTCTGGCATTCTGTATTTGAACCAGCAGTGAGTATCGTGCACATTTAATCAGCTGTAGTAACAGCATTTACCTGTTGCTTTGAGTATTTGAATAATTTAAACATTCATGTGACTTTAGTTTCATGAACAAACGTGCACAGTACTGTGATCAATAAAATAAAAGGAAATACATTTTACTCTACATATTGTAAAGCACAGATAAATACACCCACACCTCTGAACACATTGGATGAAGGGGATGTTGCGCTTCTGCTCTGTATTTGAGCAAATATGTAGCCAAACCTCAGGCAGATCATTTTTAATTGAGAGGTAGAAAAAAAAACGAGATGCATGCAGGGCAGGGTCTCTGCAGAGAAACTCTCCACCAGTGCGCCATGATGGTTGAGTATGTTTGAGTCTGCTTAAAAGGGTTAAATCATAAAGTTGTTTTGTAAAGTTGGAGCAAAAGTGACCTTTCAACACTACAAACATGATAGATTTTAAGGCCCAGAGATTGTAGACTGATAAGGACTTGGATATAAAAAAGTGTTTTATTTACAAGTGAAAACAGGAGATTTGCTGAAAAGGGAAATAAGAAACAGGCGAGTATGGGCAGGATTGGATGATTAAAGATTTGTTGTGAATCTTTGTTGTAGTGGTCTTACTTTGGTTCATTTGTTTTCGGGGCTGGTGGGGAGTACAGTGGCCCTGAGGTTTAAATGCATTACAATTTTTTTTAAAAAAAAGCAAAATAATAATAATAATGAATTCCATTTATAATGCACTTTTCATTAATAAAAATCTCAAAGTGTAACAAAGCAAAGATCAAAATAAAACAAGTGATAAAATCAAATAAAATCAATAATAATATTGACTAAGATCAAAGATAAAATCATGTGGATGCAGATTAGGCTTGCTTAAAAAATAAATAAAATAAAACAAGTGATAAAATCAAGTAAAATCAATAATGATATCAGCTAAGATCAAAGATAAAATCATGTGGAGGCAGAATAGGCTTGCTTAAAAAGAAAGGTCTTTATGCTGCTTTTAAAGTCAACCAGTGACTGTGGAGCTCTCAGGTCGTCAGGGAGGGAGTTCAATAATGTCCTTTTTTGTCATCTGTGTATGTTTCCCATACACAGACGAAATTCATCTCTGCATTTAACCCAACCACCACCAGGTGGTGCAGTGAGCAGCCATAGAAAGCGCCCGGGGAGCTGGAGAATTAGGTGTGCACTCATAGACACCCCAAGGTGTGTAGTGGCCGGGGCGCGAACCCGCGTCCTTCGGGTCCCAAGTCGGAAGCCCTGCCACTACACCATCTTGGCTCCGCCAATGAGGTTAAGTCATTAAGGAGTTCATTAAGCCAAACCGGAAGTGGTGAAAAAACAGAATTACAAACCGGACGTGGGGAAACATGTGACATCACTGATTGGACGACAGGGCGTTTGGCTTTTGAACCAGAAGTTATTTTGCCTGTTACGCTGATTGGACCATAAACTGGTCGTTCAGCTGTCAAACTCTAAGTTATTCTGTCTGTTATGCATTTTTGAAAACATGAATGTTACCGGAGTTTTGGCAATACATAGCGGTGTGACTGTCTTCTCTCCTGCTCTTATGTAAACTGAGATCACCAGTAACATTCATGTTTACTAAAACGCGTCCAATCAGCGATGCCATGTTTCCTACTGGTCCCACCGCACCACCTCCGTTTTGGCTTAATATAGTATTTTATTTCATTTATTTATTTATTTTTCTGTTAAACCTAAGGGCCACCGTAGGGGAGTCAAGATGGCTGTTTCATCCGAAGGGCGAGTAGAGTTGGAGAGAGCGACAGAGCATTGGTGCTTATGGAATTGATCCAAACAGATGTTAAGTTCACAGGAACAGAGATAATTGGCATCACAGGAAGCGAAGAGGACCTGAAGACTACAGAGGAGTGATGGATCGAGGCTTCAAAGCGTGTGTCAATTAATCCAGGAGGATTTATGTGGAGCGTGCATCAAGGCATGTATAGATAATGCATATAGTGACGTTTGAGGCCTCTAGCGGGCCGTACCACGTGACCGATACAGGAACTGGCTCATTTGTATGTGAGAGATTGAAAATATAAGGGGAAGACAGAAAAATCTATCATCATAAAAACAGATTAAGATCGTTTGCAGATCAAATTTAGACTTTATTTGAGGTCCTCACAAACGTGATTTATTTTATACAACTTAAAGTTTCACAAACAAGTTGTTATAATCCATCTTCCTGTTTAACATTTATAATCCACTTGATGCGCAGTAGAGCAAATGAAGCACCACGGTGCATGAGTCGAGCTATTTGATGGAAAAGCCTCAGTGTTTCGTGAAGTTTCATCTCACCATCACTACGGAGGAGGAGCAGAGATTGAAATCACAAGAAGGAACATACAAAGGTTAGTCTTTCTCAGATAAGTTTGACCAGATGTCACTTAGTTACCATCAGGTAGCTTAATGTTCCAGCGTTGCAAGGATGACTGCCAAGTCCTTAAATACTCCAGCTTGATTCTTAGATGAGATCGGGTGCAGGTATGGAAGTTGTGGATCAGTCCAAATGCTTTGCAGGCTGTGGGGAAAGTGATTAGGGAATAAAAACCTATGAATCCTACAACAAACACATCTAAATGATCTTCATTGTTGGTGCACATTAACATCTAAAGAATGTAAAGCTTGGAGTGATGACAGATGAGTCTGAAAGATGTGACCCTAATATGTCAAAGAAGAAAATGTTAATTCTTCATTTAAGGTTATTTTTATTATTGACATTATTGTTTCTTTTGAAAACTGATTTATGTTAGTTTGGCATTGTATCCTTTCTACTTGATTTGTATGAGATTATCGTGAACATAAATCATGCTTCTTCAGGGAAATCCAAGCATTCCACCAAAAACACAGCAAAATGCAGCGTTTTTTTTTTAAGAATTGTGGGTAGAAGTGGAAAATATCAGCATTGTTATCTGACCAAATGCCCAGATATATTATTCAGGTCATAAAATAATGAAAACCGCTTTAAAAAGAATTAGAATGACAGACTTGTGCACTTTATTTTCTACTTAAAGCCAAAAAGAAATTCTCGGGTATCTTTCACCTCATCAGTGAGTGCTCCGCTTTGAGCTTATCAAGAGCTCTGAAGCACTCATGTGTGGCCACCTGCGACCACGATGCACTGTTGGGCCGGGTGAGAAATGTGAAGCATCACGACCCCTGAATGGATAATTATCTGTGTGAATACCTGTGGAGCACCAGCTGTGACTGCAGTCCCTCTGAACAATGAGAGGACATCTCCGGGACCTTGGCCAGTTGTGTTTTTTTTGGGGGGGGTTCAGATTATGCTCACTGTCCAAATAAGATGTAACACATTTGCTCCTGGGGGGAGATATACTGTATATAACAGTTTTTCATGTATAAACAGTTTTTCAGTATGGTGCACACATTTACAAGACTTTGTTTAACGATGATGCAAACTACAAACATTTTCTCATGATTATTTCATTTTCTGTTATACTGGAGAGCATCCCAATATGTTCAAAAAGCAACAAAGCAGGAAGTATACAGAAAAGACAACGTTCAAGAGACTTCAACTATATTTAATGAGCAGCTCTGAGACTGTTCCGACACGTTCCACTTGAGTCTTGAATTTTTCCCTTTTAAAATATTTTTATCAAAAGTTTTTGACTCATCTAATTGACAGGTTTCAACTCTTCCATAACTTTTTTTTTTTTTTGCTTTTAGTTTAAGCTGAACTCATTTTACATTTCCCTTTTTAGCCTTGAGCTTTAAATCTGGTGTTTCACAACAGCTGGCTACCAGCTGAAAATCCAGCTCGCGAGATTATTAGCGAAAGGTTTATTTGCACACTGAAGTGCTAATCCTCTTAAAGTTGCTTACTTTGGTGCCAATCCACTGGCGTGTTTATTTACATTTGTAAATCTGCAGACATTTTCATAATTCTGATCCCATGAATAATTTAGGTGCAAGTTAAAGAGTGCACATATGCACAAGATCCATACTTTGTAATTTTATAAAACCTCTATAACAAGGTTGAACAAAAAAGTTTAATCGGCCGCCACGACAGCAGAAAATGCGTTGTTTTTTTTAGCTAAAACATGATGCCACAATGAAATACAGCAGATAAAACCAGCTGTGAAATGTTAACTATTGTTAAGATGCAAAAGAAATGGCAAAAATTGACTCCACTGTGGTGTATGCGCTGCCTTTGTCTGGTTGATGCCAGAGAGGCAAACTGAACAGCATTTTGTCTGGAAATCTCACACCAAGTTTCATGGCTCACTGCTCTGTCACTGGAGCTGCAGCAAAAAGAAACAAGATCCAAACAAAAACTTTTGAGTCTGGATGAAGTGAAACATCGCTCTCAGACGTTAAATGCATAACAACCCTCTCTGGGAAAATAGAAAAAAAAAAATAAAAAAAATGTAATCCTTCATGCCAAGTTTGCTGAAAACAAATCTGAGAGCCTCTTCTGCTGCTGTTTACTTAAAGCTGGGGTATGTAAGATTGTAATGTAGTCTGTAACTTTTCAAACAATATATATTTTAACATATTTCTTCACTCTGTCACTAGATTGATGTTAGAGAGGTAATCTCTGAAAAAAACTAAAAAAAAATATTGTCCCCTTGCTTCTCCAGGTGGTAAATAAGCATTTCTAAAAAGAAAAAGTGACCCGCCATTTTCCAGCCAATAAAAACAAAGTTTGTAACCAGCCAATAAAAACCGAGCTTGAATTTGAATCAGCCAATAAAAACAGAGCTTGAATTCAAATTTCAACAGACCACAAGGGGGCAGAGCCATATATGGCTCTGAGGGGGAGGGATCAGAATGCTTTGCTTGTTGAAATTTTTTCTAAGTGCTGCTGTTCTACAGAAACTGCAGACTGAACCTTTAAGGAGGAGAAATACTTTTGCAGAAAGCAACATAATTCTATGGAACTTGGCAGTATTGTTGTGTTTAGCCACCTAAAGAGTTTAAGTCAAAAAAGGAGATGGTTTCCCAGATAAAGTGAAGATTCCCATTTCAAATGCCATGATGTCACTATTTTTAAAAATGTGAAAAACAAGCAAAAATAGTCTGTAATTTGCGCGGTTTGATATATTATATTTTTTAAATTACTTTTCACACCTTCAGAGGGATGGACATTTAGTTACAGTATAAATATAAATGTGGGTCCACCAGTACACTTCGTAATATTCATAGTAAAGTAAAGAGTTTGACATGAAAAAGCATATCTAATTTAAATATATCATTAATGGCTAAGGAATGAAAAAAATAATTGAAGTGCTAAAACAATCGAGGAAAGAAGTGTCCGCTTTTAATAGTAATTTTCTTCATGTTCCACATTATGACATTTTCTGCAGCTTCATTAGATCAAGAAATTAAAAAAGATGCAAGAACAGTAGCTAATTAAAAAGTCAGCAAAGATGTCATATGTATTTAATTTTATTTTGGACCTATTCATGTTGACATTATCACCACTCACTCACCCAGTGATTATTTCAGCCTTTGTTGCAATTTATTTGTAAACTGGGAGAGAAAACATCTTTTAAAAAACAGTGTGTAGTCTAAAAAAGCCATCTGGTCCTCTGGACATTCAAAAAAACAACAACGAAAAAGTAGAAATGTTTAGTACCCTATGATACATGCTCAATAATCCAGGTAGAAAAATCTAAAAAAGCTAAGTCTGGTCCTCTGGACGTTCAAAAAACAAAACAAAACAAAGCAAAAAAATTGTAGAAAAGTTTCGTCTTTCATCCGAAAGACTTCCTCAGTCTGAGCTGCTGTGTTCAGCTCAGTCTTATAAATAGCACCCTCTCACAGTGGATCAACCAGTTGGCTGATGACAGCCAAAACCAGCTGCTCACATGATCAAGGAGGACCATCAGCCTAACGATGGATCATTAGCACCCTGATGGTTGTTTGCTATTCACAGAGGGCTGAGTGATACTAGCAATAACAGCATTGTAAGAGGGGGACAGTTGAACATGGAGGCCTCCACCTCTGTTTAATGATGGACGGTTTCTTTTCACAAAGATGGCCTCCTTTACTCCTCTCTCAAACCATTGTTCCTCTCTATCAAGGATGTGAACATCTTCATCCCTGAAAGAGTGACCGCTGGCCTGGAGATGAGTGTAGACCGCAGAGTCCTGACCTGATGATGTTGATCTTCTGTGCTGGGCCATCCTTTTGGCCAGTGGCTGTTTAGTTTCCCCGATGTAAGACTGATCACAGCCCTCCTGACACTGAACAGCATACACAATATTACCGTATTCACCGGAGGAAAATACGCTCCGGTGTTTAAGACGCTTTGTCCAATTATTAACAATAAACAAGAAAAAAACGTACACAATACGCCCCGGTGTTTAATACGCGTCATCACCACGCGACGCGTCAGCGCCTCATTTGCCCTAATCAAGATGGCGGCGACAGAAGCAAGCGAGTACGAAGATCTTCACAAGGAAACACGGTAAAACAATTATTTCTTTGCGAGAAAATAAATATTTCTTAGCTGACTTCATAGCAGACGGGCTCCTGAGCTTAACGAAATGTTCAAATCAGCTGGATTTTAAAAAAAAAAGTTCGCTGAATTTTAGGCAGGCGCCAGGCGGGTCAAACCGGACGCTTTCTTTCTTTAAATTTAGCTAAATAAACGCTTAAAAAATATATTTCTGAGCTGACTTAATAGTAGACGTATTCCTGAGTTTAACGAAATGTTCAAATCAGCTGGAAATCAGCTGGATTAAAAAAAAAAGTTTGCTGACTTTTATGCAGGCGCCAGGCGGGTCAAACCGGACGCTTTGTTTCTTTAAATTTAGCTAAATAAACACTTAAAAATATATTTCTTACCTCACTATAGCAGACGGGCTCCTGAGCTGAACCAAATGTGAAATCAGCTGGATTTAAAAATCCGCGGTGTGGTTTATGAGTGGTATCTTGCAAACAAAAACAGCTACATCCACAGCAGGGAGCGGGCAGCGACAGTCATCAGTCCGACTAAAGGAGGCTTTCTTCGGACACATGCAAGTAGAAACTTCTGGAAGTGGCCCCTCTTCCTCTTCACTCTCTGAGTCCTCTGCTGGCTGCTGCCTACAGCGCCTCTATAGCGGCCGAAACTGGTACTGCACCATTTTCGCCAAAAATGAAAAACGAAGAATCAGAGCGAAAAATGAGTCTAAAAATATGGGAAAAAATCCATAAACAATACTCTTCGGTGTTTAATACGCTGGACATTCAAATGAGCAAAAATACTGCGTATTATAGACCGGTTTTTACGGTACTCTGTTTGTGCCGGGGGACTGGATCTTTGGGATGAACCAGTCTTTGCTGTAATGTATGTGGGGTGCCAAGTCTACTTGTAGTAATAAAATAGTTTTGGTAGCAATAATTTATGATTTTTTGGTAAACTGAATGTAGCTGTTAATTCAAAAACTCATTTTGATTATATTTGATTAAATCTGTTAGTGGCAATTCATTTTGACTCAAAGCTGTGGCTTTAAAATAAAAACTCCTTCAGTAAAAATGTCTGTT
>JBBPBX010063038.1:0-20646 GCA_038048925.1 Garcialebias charrua
ACACAGCAGCAGGTCTTCCCAACGGAAGGTTTCAGCTTCCTCTTCAAACGGCTCATCAAACGGCCTCCTCATGTGGCTTCAACCACGACATCCGCTTCTTCATACGGGCTTTCTCTTCATCACGGCTCATCAAACAGACTCCTCATGTGGATTCAACCACAACATCAAACGGCCTCCTCATGTGGATTCAACCACGACATCCGCTTCTTCATACGGGCTTTCTCTTCATCACGGCTCATCAAACAGCCTCCTCATGTGGATTCAACCACAACATCAAACGGCCTCCTCATGTGGATTCAACCACAACATCAAACGGCCTCCTCATGTGGATTCAACCACAACATCAAACGGCTCCTCATGTGGATTCAACCACAACCTCAAACGGCCTCCTCATGTGGATTCAACCACAACATCAAACAGCCTCCTCATGTGGATTCAACCACAATATCAAACGGCCTCCTCATGTGGATTCAACCACAACATCAAACGGCCTCCTCACGTGGATTCAACCACAACATCAAACGGCTCCTCATGTGGATTCAACCACAACATCAAACGGCCTCCTCATCAGGCTTCAAACAAATGGCTTCATAGCTCCTCTTCACACTGCTGCTGCTGCTGCTGACTCTTCATCAGCTCTGCAGTTTCTTCATGATGTCTGCTGTTTCTTCATCAGGCTTCTGCTCAGCTTCTCTTGAGTCTGTTTCATCATCAGGTCTGCTTCTGAGGCTGCTGGAACCTCTGTTTGGACCTCCTCTGCTTGCTGCAACTCCTGCATCAGGTCTGCTGTTTCATCTGCAGCTGCTTCTCCTGGATCAGCTTGGACCTCTGTTTGGATCTCTCCTGGTTGCTTCAACATTGCTCTCACTCTTGCTGTGTGACTTGGACCTAATATATAGAGAGGGAGCAACTACCTCCACCTACAGTTAATGAGCACCAGCTGCAATCAATTAGGCTCCTACAGCCTCTAAACAGCTCATGCCTCTGCTCAAAATCTTTATAAACAAAACCTCAAAAACCTTTAAACAATTTTATGTTCTGACTAAAATAAATTACATGCCTGGGGCATGTAACACCCCACCACACAAGAATTTACATGGGATGATGAAGCCATGTTACACCACGCTAGAGCTGTCATCGGGCCGGAAATCCACGGCCCTACCCTACCCGAGCCCTGAGTTTAATTACCCAAGCCCGAGGGAGCCCGCTGATTTCCTAGAAATCACCGCCCGACCCGACCCTACCCGATTAAAAAAAAAAAACAACAACAAAAAAAAAAAAAAACACTACGTTTATTTATTAAGCTTTTACTGCGTTCTCCCACTCAGCAAAAGAACTTGATGTTGTTCTTCTGTGTTTTGATGGAGGAGGTGTGAGCGCGCTGCTCGCAGTGACTTTTGAAGCTTCAGGAATGTCAGGAATGCGGCAACTTGTTCCGCCGCAGATGAGAGCAGTGTGCGGACGTGAGCGTGCACCTGACGCACGTCAGCTGGTGACATAATTTTGAGCTTGTTAAAGTTAGGCCACAGAAATAATGCAACTCTGTGCAAGTCGTGGATAATAATTTTGCGCTCCAGCACTTCTGCATGTCGCGCAGAAACACCTGCTGCAGTGCGGAGAGTCTGTGTGTGAGGACTGGCAGTGTTTCTCATTCCAGAGACAAACCAGGTTGGTGGGATATTTGTCACCCTCCAGTTCTCTCTGTGCACGGTAAAATGGTTCGAGAAATGTCACTAAAAAGTCCAGCATGTCGGGGGAGACGCTGTCCAGGCGCGCGCTGCGCGCCTGCTCTCTGGCTGAGTTTGCGCATTTAGTGGCTGCGCTGCGGTTTTCACCATCTAAATTCACTCTATTAATTATTTCCTCATCAATAAACTTACTGCCTTATATTCTTTACAAGCAGATTAAAACAATTTTATATTGTGTGCATTTTTATTTAGTTTTGTTTGTGCTGTATGATTAAAAAAAACCACATCAAAGCCCGAGCCCGACCCGCGGCCCGCCTATCAAACGCAAAAATATGGCCCTACCCTACCCGAAGTCGGGTAGGGCTCGGGTAGTGTCGGGCTAGGGCGAAGAAACGACACCTCTACACCACGTTCATCACCCATGTAAATGAAACCAAAAAAATCTACACTCAACACTAACAACAAAGAAAAAAAAACAACACATATCACACACAACTAACAGTCGCCTTCAGAATACCTGAAACCCAAAAAGGCGTCGTCGTTCAGGTTTTACATCACAAGGCCTCAGTTTAGCAGCAATCTCACCAACATTCAGATTACTGATGCCAGACTGAAGATCAGGGATTTTTCCAACAACCAGAGAGAAATTGTCCACCTCTCTGTCATCAGTTCCATCACTTGACAGTAACATTGTTGTAGCTGCACCAGCACTATCATCAGGCACCCTGCAGACAAAGCAATGAGAGTTAACACAATCACTGTCTACATATTCAAACTGTTCTATCAGGTCATCACCCACAGACAGCAAACTATCACTCCGTGCTGCTGATTCAGCTAAAGGCTCCACGACGTCCTGCAGCACACTCACAACCTCCTGTGAACAGGATAAAAGGGTACACAGAGGAGCAGGATGGACAGTCAAGCTCGGCTCCTCTGCTACATTGCTCTTTGGGACATCTTCTAATTCAGAAAAAAAAAAACAGTCACTCAGATCAATGTCATCATCATCATTTTTGCACTGCACTTTCACCAGTGGTGACACCTCTGGAGTGTCCAAATCCACAGTCAAGTCTTTCTCAGGTTTTTCACTTTTCTCAAGTCCAGGGTTCTCAAGTTCAGGGTTCTCAAGTTCAGGGGTGTCTGCAACAAACAAACTAGAGCACAGCCCCAACTCAGCTTCTCCAAGGCTCCACGTTAGTGAACTCCATAGTGGGCGAATCCTCACCTCACACAACGGGACATGTTCAACACCGAGCTCTAACTCTCTCTGATAAACCTTATTTTGTAATTCTAATTTTCGTTGCTCAAACCTAATCTCTATCTCCCTCAGACGTTCATTCAAACGGGTTATCTCATCATCCAACTCCATTGTTGTAGGAAAAAAAACTGTTTTAAACAGCTCACTACCACAAAACGTCTGTTACATAAACTACTCAAAACACAAACGTCCGAGCTGCTCCTGAACGTTTCACAAAGAGCCAGCTGACAACGAACACACAATTCGCACTACTAAGTCAGCTCAAAAATGCAAAAAAAAACCAGCTCCAAAAATAGCTGACGAGCCCCCATTATATTTTCACCAAAAATTAGGGTAATGAGAGGGAAAAAATAGCTCTTGTCTCATTTCACATCCCGGACGAGGTGCCCATTATATGTTACGACCCGAAGGCACGTAGCATACAAGAACATGAGACACAGAAAGGATGTTTAAAAAAAGAGTTTATTTTAGGCTCTCTGAGTCTGTGTCCTAAAAAAATAAGTAATTAAAGAAAAATCTTGGACTTCTCAAAACCAGCTTCTGGATGATTAATAACAAAAAAACTCAAAGTCCAACAGGTCACTTACGGCTCACGGTTTTCAGCACCCAGCAGCTTCTCACGATAGCAGGTCTCCTCAACAGAAGGACTCAGCCTCCTCCTCTCAAAACACAGCAGCAGGTCTCACTCCAGCTTCTTCTTAACATACAGCAGCAGGTCACACTTCAGCTTCTCTCAGCTTCCTCCTTCTTAAAAACACAGCAGCAGGTCTTCCCAACGGAAGGTTTCAGCTTCCTCTTCAAACGGCTCATCAAACGGCCTCCTCATGTGGCTTCAACCACGACATCCGCTTCTTCATACGGGCTTTCTCTTCATCACGGCTCATCAAACAGACTCCTCATGTGGATTCAACCACAACATCAAACGGCCTCCTCATGTGGATTCAACCACGACATCCGCTTCTTCATACGGGCTTTCTCTTCATCACGGCTCATCAAACAGCCTCCTCATGTGGATTCAACCACAACATCAAACGGCCTCCTCATGTGGATTCAACCACAACATCAAACGGCCTCCTCATGTGGATTCAACCACAACATCAAACGGCCTCCTCATGTGGATTCAACCACAACATCAAACGGCTCCTCATGTGGATTCAACCACAACCTCAAACGGCCTCCTCATGTGGATTCAACCACAACATCAAACAGCCTCCTCATGTGGATTCAACCACAATATCAAACGGCCTCCTCATGTGGATTCAACCACAACATCAAACGGCCTCCTCACGTGGATTCAACCACAACATCAAACGGCTCCTCATGTGGATTCAACCACAACATCAAACGGCCTCCTCATCAGGCTTCAAACAAATGGCTTCATAGCTCCTCTTCACACTGCTGCTGCTGCTGCTGACTCTTCATCAGCTCTGCAGTTTCTTCATGATGTCTGCTGTTTCTTCATCAGGCTTCTGCTCAGCTTCTCTTGAGTCTGTTTCATCATCAGGTCTGCTTCTGAGGCTGCTGGAACCTCTGTTTGGACCTCCTCTGCTTGCTGCAACTCCTGCATCAGGTCTGCTGTTTCATCTGCAGCTGCTTCTCCTGGATCAGCTTGGACCTCTGTTTGGATCTCTCCTGGTTGCTTCAACATTGCTCTCACTCTTGCTGTGTGACTTGGACCTAATATATAGAGAGGGAGCAACTACCTCCACCTACAGTTAATGAGCACCAGCTGCAATCAATTAGGCTCCTACAGCCTCTAAACAGCTCATGCCTCTGCTCAAAATCTTTATAAACAAAACCTCAAAAACCTTTAAACAATTTTATGTTCTGACTAAAATAAATTACATGCCTGGGGCATGTAACACCCCACCACACAAGAATTTACATGGGATGATGAAGCCATGTTACACCACGCTCATCACCCATGTAAATGAAACCAAAAAAATCTACACTCAACACTAACAACAAAGAAAAAAAAACAACACATATCACACACAACTAACAGTCGCCTTCAGAATACCTGAAACCCAAAAAGGCGTCGTCGTTCAGGTTTTACATCACAAGGCCTCAGTTTAGCAGCAATCTCACCAACATTCAGATTACTGATGCCAGACTGAAGATCAGGGATTTTTCCAACAACCAGAGAGAAATTGTCCACCTCTCTGTCATCAGTTCCATCACTTGACAGTAACATTGTTGTAGCTGCACCAGCACTATCATCAGGCACCCTGCAGACAAAGCAATGAGAGTTAACACAATCACTGTCTACATATTCAAACTGTTCTATCAGGTCATCACCCACAGACAGCAAACTATCACTCCGTGCTGCTGATTCAGCTAAAGGCTCCACGACGTCCTGCAACACACTCACAACCTCCTGTGAACAGGATAAAAGGGTACACAGAGGAGCAGGATGGACAGTCAAGCTCAGCTCCTCTGCTACATTGCTCTTTGGGACATCTTCTAATTCAGAAAAAAAACAACAACAGTCACTCAGATCAATGTCATCATCATCATTTTTGCACTGCACTTTCACCAGTGGTGACACCTCTGGAGTGTCCAAATCCACAGTCAAGTCTTTCTCAGGTTTTTCACTTTTCTCAAGTCCAGGGTTCTCAAGTTCAGGGTTCTCAAGTTCAGGGGTGTCTGCAACAAACAAACTAGAGCACAGCCCCAACTCAGCTTCTCCAAGGCTCCACGTTAGTGAACTCCATAGTGGGCGAATCCTCACCTCACACAACGGGACATGTTCAACACCGAGCTCTAACTCTCTCTGATAAACCTTATTTTGTAATTCTAATTTTCGTTGCTCAAACCTAATCTCTATCTCCCTCAGACGTTCATTCAAACGGGTTATCTCATCATCCAACTCCATTGTTGTAGGAAAAAAAACTGTTTTAAACAGCTCACTACCACAAAACGTCTGTTACATAAACTACTCAAAACACAAACGTCCGAGCTGCTCCTGAACGTTTCACAAAGAGCCAGCTGACAACGAACACACAATTCGCACTACTAAGTCAGCTCAAAAATGCAAAAAAAACCAGCTCCAAAAATAGCTGACGAGACCCCATTATATTTTCACCAAAAATTAGGGTAATGAGAGGGAAAAAATAGCTCTTGTCTCATTTCACATCCCGGACGAGGTGCCCATTATATGTTACGACCCGAAGGCACGTAGCATACAAGAACATGAGACACAGAAAGGATGTTTAAAAAAAGAGTTTATTTTAGGCTCTCTGAGTCTGTGTCCTAAAAAAATAAGTAATTAAAGAAAAATCTTGGACTTCTCAAAACCAGCTTCTGGATGATTAATAACAAAAAAACTCAAAGTCCAACAGGTCACTTACGGCTCACGGTTTTCAGCACCCAGCAGCTTCTCACGATAGCAGGTCTCCTCAACAGAAGGACTCAGCCTCCTCCTCTCAAAACACAGCAGCAGGTCTCACTCCAGCTTCTTCTTAACATACAGCAGCAGGTCACACTTCAGCTTCTCTCAGCTTCCTCCTTCTTAAAAACACAGCAGCAGGTCTTCCCAACGGAAGGTTTCAGCTTCCTCTTCAAACGGCTCATCAAACGGCCTCCTCATGTGGCTTCAACCACGACATCCGCTTCTTCATACGGGCTTTCTCTTCATCACGGCTCATCAAACAGACTCCTCATGTGGATTCAACCACAACATCAAACGGCCTCCTCATGTGGATTCAACCACAACATCCGCTTCTTCATACGGGCTTTCTCTTCATCACGGCTCATCAAACAGCCTCCTCATGTGGATTCAACCACAACATCAAACGGCCTCCTCATGTGGATTCAACCACAACATCAAACGGCCTCCTCATGTGGATTCAACCACAACATCAAACGGCTCCTCATGTGGATTCAACCACAACCTCAAACGGCCTCCTCATGTGGATTCAACCACAACATCAAACAGCCTCCTCATGTGGATTCAACCACAATATCAAACGGCCTCCTCATGTGGATTCAACCACAACATCAAACGGCCTCCTCACGTGGATTCAACCACAACATCAAACGGCTCCTCATGTGGATTCAACCACAACATCAAACGGCCTCCTCATCAGGCTTCAAACAAATGGCTTCATAGCTCCTCTTCACACTGCTGCTGCTGCTGCTGACTCTTCATCAGCTCTGCAGTTTCTTCATGATGTCTGCTGTTTCTTCATCAGGCTTCTGCTCAGCTTCTCTTGAGTCTGTTTCATCATCAGGTCTGCTTCTGAGGCTGCTGGAACCTCTGTTTGGACCTCCTCTGCTTGCTGCAACTCCTGCATCAGGTCTGCTGTTTCATCTGCAGCTGCTTCTCCTGGATCAGCTTGGACCTCTGTTTGGATCTCTCCTGGTTGCTTCAACATTGCTCTCACTCTTGCTGTGTGACTTGGACCTAATATATAGAGAGGGAGCAACTACCTCCACCTACAGTTAATGAGCACCAGCTGCAATCAATTAGGCTCCTACAGCCTCTAAACAGCTCATGCCTCTGCTCAAAATCTTTATAAACAAAACCTCAAAAACCTTTAAACAATTTTATGTTCTGACTAAAATAAATTACATGCCTGGGGCATGTAACACCCCACCACACAAGAATTTACATGGGATGATGAAGCCATGTTACACCACGCTAGAGCTGTCATCGGGCCGGAAATCCACGGCCCTACCCTACCCGAGCCCTGAGTTTAATTACCCAAGCCCGAGGGAGCCCGCTGATTTCCTAGAAATCACCGCCCGACCCGACCCTACCCGATTAAAAAAAAAAAACAACAACAAAAAAAAAAAAACACTACGTTTATTTATTAAGCTTTTACTGCGTTCTCCCACTCAGCAAAAGAACTTGATGTTGTTCTTCTGTGTTTTGATGGAGGAGGTGTGAGCGCGCTGCTCGCAGTGACTTTTGAAGCTTCAGGAATGTCAGGAATGCGGCAACTTGTTCCGCCGCAGATGAGAGCAGTGTGCGGACGTGAGCGTGCACCTGACGCACGTCAGCTGGTGACATAATTTTGAGCTTGTTAAAGTTAGGCCACAGAAATAATGCAACTCTGTGCAAGTCGTGGATAATAATTTTGCGCTCCAGCACTTCTGCATGTCGCGCAGAAACACCTGCTGCAGTGCGGAGAGTCTGTGTGTGAGGACTGGCAGTGTTTCTCATTCCAGAGACAAACCAGGTTGGTGGGATATTTGTCACCCTCCAGTTCTCTCTGTGCACGGTAAAATGGTTCGAGAAATGTCACTAAAAAGTCCAGCATGTCGGGGGAGACGCTGTCCAGGCGCGCGCTGCGCGCCTGCTCTCTGGCTGAGTTTGCGCATTTAGTGGCTGCGCTGCGGTTTTCACCATCTAAATTCACTCTATTAATTATTTCCTCATCAATAAACTTACTGCCTTATATTCTTTACAAGCAGATTAAAACAATTTTATATTGTGTGCATTTTTATTTAGTTTTGTTTGTGCTGTATGATTAAAAAAAACCACATCAAAGCCCGAGCCCGACCCGCGGCCCGCCTATCAAACGCAAAAATATGGCCCTACCCTACCCGAAGTCGGGTAGGGCTCGGGTAGTGTCGGGCTAGGGCGAAGAAACGACACCTCTACACCACGTTCATCACCCATGTAAATGAAACCAAAAAAATCTACACTCAACACTAACAACAAAGAAAAAAAAACAACACATATCACACACAACTAACAGTCGCCTTCAGAATACCTGAAACCCAAAAAGGCGTCGTCGTTCAGGTTTTACATCACAAGGCCTCAGTTTAGCAGCAATCTCACCAACATTCAGATTACTGATGCCAGACTGAAGATCAGGGATTTTTCCAACAACCAGAGAGAAATTGTCCACCTCTCTGTCATCAGTTCCATCACTTGACAGTAACATTGTTGTAGCTGCACCAGCACTATCATCAGGCACCCTGCAGACAAAGCAATGAGAGTTAACACAATCACTGTCTACATATTCAAACTGTTCTATCAGGTCATCACCCACAGACAGCAAACTATCACTCCGTGCTGCTGATTCAGCTAAAGGCTCCACGACGTCCTGCAGCACACTCACAACCTCCTGTGAACAGGATAAAAGGGTACACAGAGGAGCAGGATGGACAGTCAAGCTCGGCTCCTCTGCTACATTGCTCTTTGGGACATCTTCTAATTCAGAAAAAAAAAAATAGTCACTCAGATCAATGTCATCATCATCATTTTTGCACTGCACTTTCACCAGTGGTGACACCTCTGGAGTGTCCAAATCCACAGTCAAGTCTTTCTCAGGTTTTTCACTTTTCTCAAGTCCAGGGTTCTCAAGTTCAGGGTTCTCAAGTTCAGGGGTGTCTGCAACAAACAAACTAGAGCACAGCCCCAACTCAGCTTCTCCAAGGCTCCACGTTAGTGAACTCCATAGTGGGCGAATCCTCACCTCACACAACGGGACATGTTCAACACCGAGCTCTAACTCTCTCTGATAAACCTTATTTTGTAATTCTAATTTTCGTTGCTCGAACCTAATCTCTATCTCCCTCAGACGTTCATTCAAACGGTTTATCTCATCATCCAACTCCATTGTTGTAGGAAAAAAAACTGTTTTAAACAGCTCACTACCACAAAACGTCTGTTACATAAACTACTCAAAACACAAACGTCCGAGCTGCTCCTGAACGTTTCACAAAGAGCCAGCTGACAACGAACACACAATTCGAACTACTAAGTCAGCTCAAAAATGCAAAAAAAAACCAGCTCCAAAAATAGCTGACGAGCCCCCATTATATTTTCACCAAAAATTAGGGTAATGAGAGGGAAAAAATAGCTCTTGTCTCATTTCACATCCCGGACGAGGTGCCCATTATATGTTACGACCCGAAGGCACGTAGCATACAAGAACATGAGACACAGAAAGGATGTTTAAAAAAAGAGTTTATTTTAGGCTCTCTGAGTCTGTGTCCTAAAAAAATAAGTAATTAAAGAAAAATCTTGGACTTCTCAAAACCAGCTTCTGGATGATTAATAACAAAAAAACTCAAAGTCCAACAGGTCACTTACGGCTCACGGTTTTCAGCACCCAGCAGCTTCTCACGATAGCAGGTCTCCTCAACAGAAGGACTCAGCCTCCTCCTCTCAAAACACAGCAGCAGGTCTCACTCCAGCTTCTTCTTAACATACAGCAGCAGGTCACACTTCAGCTTCTCTCAGCTTCCTCCTTCTTAAAAACACAGCAGCAGGTCTTCCCAACGGAAGGTTTCAGCTTCCTCTTCAAACGGCTCATCAAACGGCCTCCTCATGTGGCTTCAACCACGACATCCGCTTCTTCATACGGGCTTTCTCTTCATCACGGCTCATCAAACAGACTCATCATGTGGATTCAACCACAACATCAAACGGCCTCCTCATGTGGATTCAACCACGACATCCGCTTCTTCATACGGGCTTTCTCTTCATCACGGCTCATCAAACAGCCTCCTCATGTGGATTCAACCATAACATCAAACGGCCTCCTCATGTGGATTCAACCACAACATCAAACGGCCTCCTCATGTGGATTCAACCACAACATCAAACGGCCTCCTCATGTGGATTCAACCACAACATCAAACGGCTCCTCATGTGGATTCAACCACAACCTCAAACGGCCTCCTCATGTGGATTCAACCACAACATCAAACAGCCTCCTCATGTGGATTCAACCACAATATCAAACGGCCTCCTCATGTGGATTCAACCACAACATCAAACGGCCTCCTCACGTGGATTCAACCACAACATCAAACGGCTCCTCATGTGGATTCAACCACAACATCAAACGGCCTCCTCATCAGGCTTCAAACAAATGGCTTCATAGCTCCTCTTCACACTGCTGCTGCTGCTGCTGACTCTTCATCAGCTCTGCAGTTTCTTCATGATGTCTGCTGTTTCTTCATCAGGCTTCTGCTCAGCTTCTCTTGAGTCTGTTTCATCATCAGGTCTGCTTCTGAGGCTGCTGGAACCTCTGTTTGGACCTCCTCTGCTTGCTGCAACTCCTGCATCAGGTCTGCTGTTTCATCTGCAGCTGCTTCTCCTGGATCAGCTTGGACCTCTGTTTGGATCTCTCCTGGTTGCTTCAACATTGCTCTCACTCTTGCTGTGTGACTTGGACCTAATATATAGAGAGGGAGCAACTACCTCCACCTACAGTTAATGAGCACCAGCTGCAATCAATTTGGCTCCTACAGCCTCTAAACAGCTCATGCCTCTGCTCAAAATCTTTATAAACAAAACCTCAAAAACCTTTAAACAATTTTATGTTCTGACTAAAATAAATTACATGCCTGGGGCATGTAACACCCCACCACACAAGAATTTACATGGGATGATGAAGCCATGTTACACCACGCTCATCACCCATGTAAATGAAACCAAAAAAATCTACACTCAACACTAACAACAAAGAAAAAAAAACAACACATATCACACACAACTAACAGTCGCCTTCAGAATACCTGAAACCCAAAAAGGCGTCGTCGTTCAGGTTTTACATCACAAGGCCTCAGTTTAGCAGCAATCTCACCAACATTCAGATTACTGATGCCAGACTGAAGATCAGGGATTTTTCCAACAACCAGAGAGAAATTGTCCACCTCTCTGTCATCAGTTCCATCACTTGACAGTAACATTGTTGTAGCTGCACCAGCACTATCATCAGGCACCCTGCAGACAAAGCAATGAGAGTTAACACAATCACTGTCTACATATTCAAACTGTTCTATCAGGTCATCACCCACAGACAGCAAACTATCACTCCGTGCTGCTGATTCAGCTAAAGGCTCCACGACGTCCTGCAACACACTCACAACCTCCTGTGAACAGGATAAAAGGGTACACAGAGGAGCAGGATGGACAGTCAAGCTCAGCTCCTCTGCTACATTGCTCTTTGGGACATCTTCTAATTCAGAAAAAAAACAACAACAGTCACTCAGATCAATGTCATCATCATCATTTTTGCACTGCACTTTCACCAGTGGTGACACCTCTGGAGTGTCCAAATCCACAGTCAAGTCTTTCTCAGGTTTTTCACTTTTCTCAAGTCCAGGGTTCTCAAGTTCAGGGTTCTCAAGTTCAGGGGTGTCTGCAACAAACAAACTAGAGCACAGCCCCAACTCAGCTTCTCCAAGGCTCCACGTTAGTGAACTCCATAGTGGGCGAATCCTCACCTCACACAACGGGACATGTTCAACACCGAGCTCTAACTCTCTCTGATAAACCTTATTTTGTAATTCTAATTTTCGTTGCTCAAACCTAATCTCTATCTCCCTCAGACGTTCATTCAAACGGGTTATCTCATCATCCAACTCCATTGTTGTAGGAAAAAAAACTGTTTTAAACAGCTCACTACCACAAAACGTCTGTTACATAAACTACTCAAAACACAAACGTCCGAGCTGCTCCTGAACGTTTCACAAAGAGCCAGCTGACAACGAACACACAATTCGCACTACTAAGTCAGCTCAAAAATGCAAAAAAAACCAGCTCCAAAAATAGCTGACGAGACCCCATTATATTTTCACCAAAAATTAGGGTAATGAGAGGGAAAAAATAGCTCTTGTCTCATTTCACATCCCGGACGAGGTGCCCATTATATGTTACGACCCGAAGGCACGTAGCATACAAGAACATGAGACACAGAAAGGATGTTTAAAAAAAGAGTTTATTTTAGGCTCTCTGAGTCTGTGTCCTAAAAAAATAAGTAATTAAAGAAAAATCTTGGACTTCTCAAAACCAGCTTCTGGATGATTAATAACAAAAAAACTCAAAGTCCAACAGGTCACTTACGGCTCACGGTTTTCAGCACCCAGCAGCTTCTCACGATAGCAGGTCTCCTCAACAGAAGGACTCAGCCTCCTCCTCTCAAAACACAGCAGCAGGTCTCACTCCAGCTTCTTCTTAACATACAGCAGCAGGTCACACTTCAGCTTCTCTCAGCTTCCTCCTTCTTAAAAACACAGCAGCAGGTCTTCCCAACGGAAGGTTTCAGCTTCCTCTTCAAACGGCTCATCAAACGGCCTCCTCATGTGGCTTCAACCACGACATCCGCTTCTTCATACGGGCTTTCTCTTCATCACGGCTCATCAAACAGACTCCTCATGTGGATTCAACCACAACATCAAACGGCCTCCTCATGTGGATTCAACCACAACATCCGCTTCTTCATACGGGCTTTCTCTTCATCACGGCTCATCAAACAGCCTCCTCATGTGGATTCAACCACAACATCAAACGGCCTCCTCATGTGGATTCAACCACAACATCAAACGGCCTCCTCATGTGGATTCAACCACAACATCAAACGGCTCCTCATGTGGATTCAACCACAACATCAAACGGCCTCCTCATGTGGATTCAACCACAACATCAAACAGCCTCCTCATGTGGATTCAACCACAATATCAAACGGCCTCCTCATGTGGATTCAACCACAACATCAAACGGCCTCCTCACGTGGATTCAACCACAACATCAAACGGCTCCTCATGTGGATTCAACCACAACATCAAACGGCCTCCTCATCAGGCTTCAAACAAATGGCTTCATAGCTCCTCTTCACACTGCTGCTGCTGCTGCTGACTCTTCATCAGCTCTGCAGTTTCTTCATGATGTCTGCTGTTTCTTCATCAGGCTTCTGCTCAGCTTCTCTTGAGTCTGTTTCATCATCAGGTCTGCTTCTGAGGCTGCTGGAACCTCTGTTTGGACCTCCTCTGCTTGCTGCAACTCCTGCATCAGGTCTGCTGTTTCATCTGCAGCTGCTTCTCCTGGATCAGCTTGGACCTCTGTTTGGATCTCTCCTGGTTGCTTCAACATTGCTCTCACTCTTGCTGTGTGACTTGGACCTAATATATAGAGAGGGAGCAACTACCTCCACCTACAGTTAATGAGCACCAGCTGCAATCAATTAGGCTCCTACAGCCTCTAAACAGCTCATGCCTCTGCTCAAAATCTTTATAAACAAAACCTCAAAAACCTTTAAACAATTTTATGTTCTGACTAAAATAAATTACATGCCTGGGGCATGTAACACCCCACCACACAAGAATTTACATGGGATGATGAAGCCATGTTACACCACGCTAGAGCTGTCATCGGGCCGGAAATCCACGGCCCTACCCTACCCGAGCCCTGAGTTTAATTACCCAAGCCCGAGGGAGCCCGCTGATTTCCTAGAAATCACCGCCCGACCCGACCCTACCCGATTAAAAAAAAAAAACAACAACAAAAAAAAAAAAACACTACGTTTATTTATTAAGCTTTTACTGCGTTCTCCCACTCAGCAAAAGAACTTGATGTTGTTCTTCTGTGTTTTGATGGAGGAGGTGTGAGCGCGCTGCTCGCAGTGACTTTTGATGTTGAAGCTTCAGGAATGTCAGGAATGCGGCAACTTGTTCCGCCGCAGATGAGAGCAGTGTGCGGACGTGAGCGTGCACCTGACGCACGTCAGCTGGTGACATAATTTTGAGCTTGTTAAAGTTAGGCCACAGAAATAATGCAACTCTGTGCAAGTCGTGGATAATAATTTTGCGCTCCAGCACTTCTGCATGTCGCGCAGAAACACCTGCTGCAGTGCGGAGAGTCTGTGTGTGAGGACTGGCAGTGTTTCTCATTCCAGAGACAAACCAGGTTGGTGGGATATTTGTCACCCTCCAGTTCTCTCTGTGCACGGTAAAATGGTTCGAGAAATGTCACTAAAAAGTCCAGCATGTCGGGGGAGACGCTGTCCAGGCGCGCGCTGCGCGCCTGCTCTCTGGCTGAGTTTGCGCATTTAGTGGCTGCGCTGCGGTTTTCACCATCTAAATTCACTCTATTAATTATTTCCTCATCAATAAACTTACTGCCTTATATTCTTTACAAGCAGATTAAAACAATTTTATATTGTGTGCATTTTTATTTAGTTTTGTTTGTGCTGTATGATTAAAAAAAACCACATCAAAGCCCGAGCCCGACCCGCGGCCCGCCTATCAAACGCAAAAATATGGCCCTACCCTACCCGAAGTCGGGTAGGGCTCGGGTAGTGTCGGGCTAGGGCGAAGAAACGACACCTCTACACCACGTTCATCACCCATGTAAATGAAACCAAAAAAATCTACACTCAACACTAACAACAAAGAAAAAAAAACAACACATATCACACACAACTAACAGTCGCCTTCAGAATACCTGAAACCCAAAAAGGCGTCGTCGTTCAGGTTTTACATCACAAGGCCTCAGTTTAGCAGCAATCTCACCAACATTCAGATTACTGATGCCAGACTGAAGATCAGGGATTTTTCCAACAACCAGAGAGAAATTGTCCACCTCTCTGTCATCAGTTCCATCACTTGACAGTAACATTGTTGTAGCTGCACCAGCACTATCATCAGGCACCCTGCAGACAAAGCAATGAGAGTTAACACAATCACTGTCTACATATTCAAACTGTTCTATCAGGTCATCACCCACAGACAGCAAACTATCACTCCGTGCTGCTGATTCAGCTAAAGGCTCCACGACGTCCTGCAGCACACTCACAACCTCCTGTGAACAGGATAAAAGGGTACACAGAGGAGCAGGATGGACAGTCAAGCTCGGCTCCTCTGCTACATTGCTCTTTGGGACATCTTCTAATTCAGAAAAAAAACAACAACAGTCACTCAGATCAATGTCATCATCATCATTTTTGCACTGCACTTTCACCAGTGGTGACACCTCTGGAGTGTCCAAATCCACAGTCAAGTCTTTCTCAGGTTTTTCACTTTTCTCAAGTCCAGGGTTCTCAAGTTCAGGGTTCTCAAGTTCAGGGGTGTCTGCAACAAACAAACTAGAGCACAGCCCCAACTCAGCTTCTCCAAGGCTCCACGTTAGTGAACTCCATAGTGGGCGAATCCTCACCTCACACAACGGGACATGTTCAACACCGAGCTCTAACTCTCTCTGATAAACCTTATTTTGTAATTCTAATTTTCGTTGCTCAAACCTAATCTCTATCTCCCTCAGACGTTCATTCAAACGGGTTATCTCATCATCCAACTCCATTGTTGTAGGAAAAAAAACTGTTTTAAACAGCTCACTACCACAAAACGTCTGTTACATAAACTACTCAAAACACAAACGTCCGAGCTGCTCCTGAACGTTTCACAAAGAGCCAGCTGACAACGAACACACAATTCGCACTACTAAGTCAGCTCAAAAATGCAAAAAAAACCAGCTCCAAAAATAGCTGACGAGACCCCATTATATTTTCACCAAAAATTAGGGTAATGAGAGGGAAAAAATAGCTCTTGTCTCATTTCACATCCCGGACGAGGTGCCCATTATATGTTACGACCCGAAGGCACGTAGCATACAAGAACATGAGACACAGAAAGGATGTTTAAAAAAAGAGTTTATTTTAGGCTCTCTGAGTCTGTGTCCTAAAAAAATAAGTAATTAAAGAAAAATCTTGGACTTCTCAAAACCAGCTTCTGGATGATTAATAACAAAAAAACTCAAAGTCCAACAGGTCACTTACGGCTCACGGTTTTCAGCACCCAGCAGCTTCTCACGATAGCAGGTCTCCTCAACAGAAGGACTCAGCCTCCTCCTCTCAAAACACAGCAGCAGGTCTCACTCCAGCTTCTTCTTAACATACAGCAGCAGGTCACACTTCAGCTTCTCTCAGCTTCCTCCTTCTTAAAAACACAGCAGCAGGTCTTCCCAACGGAAGGTTTCAGCTTCCTCTTCAAACGGCTCATCAAACGGCCTCCTCATGTGGCTTCAACCACGACATCCGCTTCTTCATACGGGCTTTCTCTTCATCACGGCTCATCAAACAGACTCCTCATGTGGATTCAACCACAACATCAAACGGCCTCCTCATGTGGATTCAACCACAACATCCGCTTCTTCATACGGGCTTTCTCTTCATCACGGCTCATCAAACAGCCTCCTCATGTGGATTCAACCACAACATCAAACGGCCTCCTCATGTGGATTCAACCACAACATCAAACGGCCTCCTCATGTGGATTCAACCACAACATCAAACGGCTCCTCATGTGGATTCAACCACAACATCAAACGGCCTCCTCATGTGGATTCAACCACAACATCAAACAGCCTCCTCATGTGGATTCAACCACAATATCAAACGGCCTCCTCATGTGGATTCAACCACAACATCAAACGGCCTCCTCACGTGGATTCAACCACAACATCAAACGGCTCCTCATGTGGATTCAACCACAACATCAAACGGCCTCCTCATCAGGCTTCAAACAAATGGCTTCATAGCTCCTCTTCACACTGCTGCTGCTGCTGCTGACTCTTCATCAGCTCTGCAGTTTCTTCATGATGTCTGCTGTTTCTTCATCAGGCTTCTGCTCAGCTTCTCTTGAGTCTGTTTCATCATCAGGTCTGCTTCTGAGGCTGCTGGAACCTCTGTTTGGACCTCCTCTGCTTGCTGCAACTCCTGCATCAGGTCTGCTGTTTCATCTGCAGCTGCTTCTCCTGGATCAGCTTGGACCTCTGTTTGGATCTCTCCTGGTTGCTTCAACATTGCTCTCACTCTTGCTGTGTGACTTGGACCTAATATATAGAGAGGGAGCAACTACCTCCACCTACAGTTAATGAGCACCAGCTGCAATCAATTAGGCTCCTACAGCCTCTAAACAGCTCATGCCTCTGCTCAAAATCTTTATAAACAAAACCTCAAAAACCTTTAACCCTCCTGTTATGTTCGTTTCTGAGGTACAGCAATAATGTTCGTGGGTCAATTTGACCCGGGGAGTGTTTAATCATGTAATAGTGTCAGAAACCCAAAAAATCCTCCAAAACCTTTTTGTATCTGATTATTAACTCCAATACTAACCATGTCAGTCAATATTTGTGCAATGATGTTTTTTTTATTTCTCATAAATAAAGGATAATGACGACTAACTCATTTGGACATAAACAATGTGATTTACATTTTTTATGTTTGCTGAAAAAACCTACACACAAAAAAACAATAATTATCCTTGAAATTGATTTTTGTAAAAAAAATTATGTTACATTTTATTTTATTTTTTTCAAAGGGTGATCTTTATAATTGAACTTGAAACACATTTACTGTTCTGGGTCAAATTGACCCGCTCATTAAAATCAAGACAAATGAGTCATGAAGATTTGTGTGGGTGGAGTTTTCCCACGGGAACAGAAAAGGTTCCCGTCAAAAGTTGTATAAACACCTGCTTTCTCACAGTTTCCTTGTGAAGTAAAGAGAATAGTGAGAAAGTGGGTTTATGTGCATGCATGTGTGCATGTGTGTGTGTATGTGTGTGTGTGCGTGTGTGTGTGTGTGTGTGTGCGTGCGTGTGTGTGTGTGCGTGTGTGTGTGTGTGTGCGTGTGTGTGTGTGTGTGTGTGTGTGCGTGTGTGTGTGTGTGTGTGTGCGTGCGTGTGTGTGCGTGCGTGTGTGTGTGTGTGTGTGTGTGTGCGCGTGTGTGTGTGTGTGTGTGTGTGTAGTGAAATATGTCTCATAGTTTCAAGGAAACAAATAGAATTGGAAATGTTTTTCCCCTTTTTACCATTCATTTTGACTGCCGGGTCAAATTGACCCGAACAGTATCGATGTAACAAGTAGACGCAGAGAGTGGTACAAATGTGTAAAGTGAATCATTTTCAATTTATATGTTGATTGGAACTATTAAGACAAATAGAAAAAGTTTCATGCAGAAAAAATATTTTTAACTATTTTTAAAAAAAATGTAAACTTTAAAACGGGTCAATTTGACCCGTAACATAACAGGAGGGTTAAACAATTTTATGTTCTGACTAAAATAAATTACATGCCTGGGGCATGTAACACCCCACCACACAAGAATTTACATGGGATGATGAAGCCATGTTACACCACGCTAGAGCTGTCATCGGGCCGGAAATCCACGGCCCTACCCTACCCGAGCCCTGAGTTTAATTACCCAAGCCCGAGGGAGCCCGCTGATTTCCTAGAAATCACCGCCCGACCCGACCCTACCCGATTAAAAAAAAACAACAAAAAAAAAACACTACGTTTATTTATTAAGCTTTTACTGCGTTCTCCCACTCAGCAAAAGAACTTGATGTTGTTCTTCTGTGTTTTGATGGAGGAGGTGTGAGCGCGCTGCTCGCGGTGACTTTTGATGTTGAAGCTTCAGGAAGTTCAGGTGCGGCAACTTGTTCCGCCGCAGATGAGAGCAGTGTGCGGACGTGAGCGTGCACCTGACGCACGTCAGCTGGTGACATAATTTTGAGCTTGTTAAAGTTAGGCCACAGAAATAATGCAACTCTGTGCAAGTCGTGGATAATAATTTTGCGCTCCAGCACTTCTGCATGTCGCGCAGAAACACCTGCTGCGGAGAGTCTGTGTGTGAGGACTGGCAGTGTTTCTCATTCCAGAGACAAACCAGGTTGGTGGGATATTTGTCACCCTCCAGTTCTCTCTGTGCACGGTAAAATGGTTCGAGAAATGTCACTAAAAAGTCCAGCATGTCGGGGGAGACGCTGTCCAGGCGCGCGCTGCGCGCCTGCTCTCTGGCTGAGTTTGCGCATTTAGTGGCTGCGCTGCGGTTTTCACCATCTAAATTCACTCTATTAATTATTTCCTCATCAATAAACTTACTGCCTTATATTCTTTACAAGCAGATTAAAACAATTTTATATTGTGTGCATTTTTATTTAGTTTTGTTTGTGCTGTATGATTAAAAAAAACCACATCAAAGCCCGAGCCCGACCCGCGGCCCGCCTATCAAACGCAAAAATATGGCCCTACCCTACCCGAAGTCGGGTAGGGCTCGGGTAGTGTCGGGCTAGGGCGAAGAAACGACACCTCTACACCACGTTCATCACCCATGTAAATGAAACCAAAAAAATCTACACTCAACACTAACAACAAAGAAAAAAAAACAACACATATCACACACAACTAACAGTCGCCTTCAGAATACCTGAAACCCAAAAAGGCGTCGTCGTTCAGGTTTTACATCACAAGGCCTCAGTTTAGCAGCAATCTCACCAACATTCAGATTACTGATGCCAGACTGAAGATCAGGGATTTTTCCAACAACCAGAGAGAAATTGTCCACCTCTCTGTCATCAGTTCCATCACTTGACAGTAACATTGTTGTAGCTGCACCAGCACTATCATCAGGCACCCTGCAGACAAAGCAATGAGAGTTAACACAATCACTGTCTACATATTCAAACTGTTCTATCAGGTCATCACCCACAGACAGCAAACTATCACTCCGTGCTGCTGATTCAGCTAAAGGCTCCACGACGTCCTGCAGCACACTCACAACCTCCTGTGAACAGGATAAAAGGGTACACAGAGGAGCAGGATGGACAGTCAAGCTCGGCTCCTCTGCTACATTGCTCTTTGGGACATCTTCTAATTCAGAAAAAAAAAAATAGTCACTCAGATCAATGTCATCATCATCATTTTTGCACTGCACTTTCACCAGTGGTGACACCTCTGGAGTGTCCAAATCCACAGTCAAGTCTTTCTCAGGTTTTTCACTTTTCTCAAGTCCAGGGTTCTCAAGTTCAGGGTTCTCAAGTTCAGGGGTGTCTGCAACAAACAAACTAGAGCACAGCCCCAACTCAGCTTCTCCAAGGCTCCACGTTAGTGAACTCCATAGTGGGCGAATCCTCACCTCACACAACGGGACATGTTCAACACCGAGCTCTAACTCTCTC
>JBBPBX010063039.1:0-20646 GCA_038048925.1 Garcialebias charrua
GATGTTGCTGCTGATCTGTTTCATGTTGCTGCTGATCTGTTTCATGTTGCTGCTGATCTGTTTCATGTTGCTGCTGATCTGTTTCATGTTGCTGCTGATCTGTTTCATGTTGCTGCTGATCTGTTTCATGTTGCTGCTGATCTGTTTCATGTTGCTGCTGATCTGTTTCATGTTGCTGCTGATCTGTTTCATGTTGCTGCTGATCTGTTTCATGTTGCTGCTGATCTGTTTCATGTTGCTGCTGATCTGTTTCATGTTGCTGCTGATCTGTTTCATGTTGCTGCTGATCTGTTTCATGTTGCTGCTGATCTGTTTCATGTTGCTGCTGATCTGTTTCATGTTGCTGCTGATCTGTTTCATGTTGCTGCTGATCTGTTTCATGTTGCTGCTGATCTGTTTCATGTTGCTGCTGATCTGTTTCATGTTGCTGCTGATCTGTTTCATGTTGCTGCTGATCTGTTTCATGTTGCTGCTGATCTGTTTCATGTTGCTGCTGATCTGTTTCATGTTGCTGCTGATCTGTTTCATGTTGCTGCTGATCTGTTTCATGTTGCTGCTGATCTGTTTCATGTTGCTGCTGATCTGTTTCATGTTGCTGCTGATCTGTTTCATGTTGCTGCTGATCTGTTTCATGTTGCTGCTGATCTGTTTCATGTTGCTGCTGATCAGTTTCATGTTGCTGCTGATCAGTTTCATGTTGCTGCTGATCAGTTTCATGTTGCTACTGATCAGTTTCATGTTGCTGCTGATCTGTTCATGTTGCTGCTGATCTGTTCATCTTGCTGCTGATCAGTTTCATGTTGCAGCTGATCTGTTCATGTTGCTACGGATCTGTTCATCTTGCTGCAGATCCGTTTCATGTTGCTGCTGATCTGTTCATGTTACTGCTGATCAGTTTCATGATGCTACTAATCAGTTTCATGTTGCTGCTGATCTGTTCATGTTGTTGCTGATCTGTTCATCTAGCTGCTGATCAGTTTCATGTTGCTGCTGATCCGTTTCATCTTGCTGCTGATCAGTTTCATGTTGTGCTGATCAGTTTCCTGTTGCTTCTGATCTATTTCATGTTGCTACTGATCTGTTTTATGTTGCTGCCGATCAGTTTCATGTTGCTACTGATCAGTTTCATGTTGCTGCTGATCTGTTTCATGTTGCTACTGATCTGTTCATGTTGCTGCTGATCTGTTTCATGTTGCTGCTGATCTGTTTCATGTTGCTGCTGATCTGTTTCATGTTGCTGCTGATCTGTTTCATGTTGCTGCTGATCTGTTTCATGTTGCTGCTGATCTGTTTCATGTTGCTGCTGATCTGTTTCATGTTGCTGCTGATCTGTTTCATGTTGCTGCTGATCTGTTTCATGTTGCTGCTGATCTGTTTCATGTTGCTGCTGATCTGTTTCATGTTGCTGCTGATCTGTTTCATGTTGCTGCTGATCTGTTTCATGTTGCTGCTGATCTGTTTCATGTTGCTGCTGATCTGTTTCATGTTGCTGCTGATCTGTTTCATGTTGCTGCTGATCTGTTTCATGTTGCTACTGATCAGTTTCATGTTGCTACTGATCAGTTTCATGTTGCTGCTGATCAGTTTCATGTTGCTACTGATCAGTTTCATGTTGCTACTGATCTGTTCATGTTGCTGCTGATCTGTTCATCTTGCTGCTGATCTGTTTCATGTTACAGCTGATCTGTTCATGTTGCTACGGATCTGTTCATCTTGCTGCAGATCAATTTCATGTTACTGCTGATCAGTTTCATGATGCTGCTGATCTGTTCATGTTGTTGCTGATCTGTTCATCTAGCTGCTGATCAGTTTCATGTTGCTGCTGATCCGTTTCATCTTGCTGCTGATCAGTTTCATGTTGTGCTGATCAGTTTCCTGTTGCTTCTGATCTATTTCATGTTGCTACTGATCTGTTTTATGTTGCTGCCGATCAGTTTCATGTTGCTACTGATCAGTTTCATGTTGCTGCTGATCTGTTTCATGTTGCTACTGATCTGTTTCATGTTGCTGCTGATCTGTTTCATGTTGCTGCTGATCTGTTTCATGTTGCTGCTGATCTGTTTCATGTTGCTGCTGATCTGTTTCATGTTGCTGCTGATCTGTTTCATGTTGCTGCTGATCTGTTTCATGTTGCTGCTGATCTGTTTCATGTTGCTGCTGATCTGTTTCATGTTGCTGCTGATCTGTTTCATGTTGCTGCTGATCTGTTTCATGTTGCTGCTGATCTGTTTCATGTTGCTGCTGATCAGTTTCATGTTGCTGCTGATCAGTTTCATGTTGCTGCTGATCAGTTTCATGTTGCTACTGATCAGTTTCATGTTGCTGCTGATCAGTTTCATGTTGCTACTGATCAGTTTCATGTTGCTACTGATCTGTTCATGTTGCTGCTGATCTGTTCATCTTGCTGCTGATCTGTTTCATGTTGCAGCTGATCTGTTCATGTTGCTACGGATCTGTTCATCTTGCTGCAGATCAGTTTCATGTTACTGCTGATCAGTTTCATGATGCTACTGATCAGTTTCATGTTGCTGCTGATCTGTTCATGTTGTTGCTGATCTGTTCATCTAGCTGCTGATCAGTTTCATGTTGCTGCTGATCTGTTTCATGTTGCTGCTGATCTGTTTCATGTTGCTTCTGATCTGTTTCATGTTGCTGCTGATCTGTTTCATGTTGCTGCTGATCTGTTTCATGTTGCTGCTGATCTGTTTCATGTTGCTGCTGATCTGTTTCATGTTGCTGCTGATCTGTTTCATGTTGCTGCTGATCTGTTTCATGTTGCTACTGATCTGTTTCATGTTGCTGCTGATCTGTTTCATGTTGCTGCTGATCTGTTTCATGTTGCTGCTGATCTGTTTCATGTTGCTGCTGATCTGTTTCATGTTGCTGCTGATCTGTTTCATGTTGCTGCTGATCTGTTTCATGTTGCTGCTGATCTGTTTCATGTTGCTGCTGATCTGTTTCATGTTGCTGCTGATCTGTTTCATGTTGCTGCTGATCTGTTTCATGTTGCTGCTGATCTGTTTCATGTTGCTGCTGATCTGTTTCATGTTGCTGCTGATCTGTTTCATGTTGCTGCTGATCTGTTTCATGTTGCTGCTGATCTGTTTCATGTTGCTGCTGATCTGTTTCATGTTGCTGCTGATCTGTTTCATGTTGCTGCTGATCTGTTTCATGTTGCTGCTGATCTGTTTCATGTTGCTGCTGATCTGTTTCATGTTGCTGCTGATCTGTTTCATGTTGCTGCTGATCTGTTTCATGTTGCTGCTGATCTGTTTCATGTTGCTGCTGATCTGTTTCATGTTGCTGCTGATCTGTTTCATGTTGCTGCTGATCTGTTTCATGTTGCTGCTGATCTGTTTCATGTTGCTGCTGATCTGTTTCATGTTGCTGCTGATCTGTTTCATGTTGCTGCTGATCTGTTTCATGTTGCTGCTGATCTGTTTCATGTTGCTACTGATCTGTTTCATGTTGCTGCTGATCTGTTTCATGTTGCTGCTGATCTGTTTCATGTTGCTGCTGATCTGTTTCATGTTGCTGCTGATCTGTTTCATGTTGCTGCTGATCTGTTTCATGTTGCTGCTGATCTGTTTCATGTTGCTGCTGATCTGTTTCATGTTGCTGCTGATCTGTTTCATGTTGCTGCTGATCTGTTTCATGTTGCTGCTGATCTGTTTCATGTTGCTGCTGATCTGTTTCATGTTGCTGCTGATCTGTTTCATGTTGCTGCTGATCTGTTTCATGTTGCTGCTGATCTGTTTCATGTTGCTGCTGATCAGTTTCATGTTGCTGCTGATCTGTTTCATGTTGCTGCTGATCAGTTTCATGTTGCTGCTGATCTGTTTCATGTTGCTGCTGATCAGTTTCATGTTGCTGCTGATCAGTTTCATGTTGCTACTGATCAGTTTCATGTTGCTGCTGATCAGTTTCATGTTGCTACTGATCAGTTTCATGTTGCTACTGATCTGTTCATGTTGCTGCTGATCTGTTCATCTTGCTGCTGATCTGTTTCATGTTACAGCTGATCTGTTCATGTTGCTACGGATCTGTTCATCTTGCTGCAGATCAATTTCATGTTACTGCTGATCAGTTTCATGATGCTGCTGATCTGTTCATGTTGTTGCTGATCTGTTCATGTTGCTGCTGATCCGTTTCATCTTGCTGCTGATCAGTTTCATGTTGTGCTGATCAGTTTCCTGTTGCTTCTGATCTATTTCATGTTGCTACTGATCTGTTTTATGTTGCTGCCGATCAGTTTCATGTTGCTACTGATCAGTTTCATGTTGCTGCTGATCTGTTTCATGTTGCTGCTGATCTGTTTCATGTTGCTGCTGATCTGTTTCATGTTGCTGCTGATCTGTTTCATGTTACTGCTGATCTGTTTCATGTTGCTGCTGATCTGTTTCATGTTGCTGCTGATCTGTTTCATGTTGCTGCTGATCTGTTTCATGTTGCTGCTGATCTGTTTCATGTTGCTGCTGATCTGTTTCATGTTGCTGCTGATCTGTTTCATGTTGCTGCTGATCTGTTTCATGTTGCTGCTGATCTGTTTCATGTTGCTGCTGATCTGTTTCATGTTGCTGCTGATCTGTTTCATGTTGCTGCTGATCTGTTTCATGTTGCTGCTGATCTGTTTCATGTTGCTGCTGATCAGTTTCATGTTGCTGCTGATCAGTTTCATGTTGCTGCTGATCAGTTTCATGTTGCTGCTGATCTGTTTCATGTTGCTGCTGATCTGTTTCATGTTGCTGCTGATCTGTTTCATGTTGCTGCTGATCTGTTTCATGTTGCTGCTGATCTGTTTCATGTTGCTGCTGATCTGTTTCATGTTGCTGCTGATCTGTTTCATGTTGCTGCTGATCTGTTTCATGTTGCTGCTGATCTGTTTCATGTTGCTGCTGATCTGTTTCATGTTGCTGCTGATCTGTTTCATGTTGCTGCTGATCTGTTTCATGTTGCTGCTGATCTGTTTCATGTTGCTGCTGATCTGTTTCATGTTGCTGCTGATCTGTTTCATGTTGCTGCTGATCTGTTTCATGTTGCTGCTGATCTGTTTCATGTTGCTGCTGATCTGTTTCATGTTGCTGCTGATCTGTTTCATGTTGCTGCTGATCTGTTTCATGTTGCTGCTGATCTGTTTCATGTTGCTGCTGATCTGTTTCATGTTGCTGCTGATCTGTTTCATGTTGCTGCTGATCTGTTTCATGTTGCTGCTGATCTGTTTCATGTTGCTACTGATCTGTTTCATGTTGCTGCTGATCTGTTTCATGTTGCTGCTGATCTGTTTCATGTTGCTGCTGATCTGTTTCATGTTGCTGCTGATCTGTTTCATGTTGCTGCTGATCTGTTTCATGTTGCTGCTGATCTGTTTCATGTTGCTGCTGATCTGTTTCATGTTGCTGCTGATCTGTTTCATGTTGCTGCTGATCTGTTTCATGTTGCTGCTGATCTGTTTCATGTTGCTGCTGATCTGTTTCATGTTGCTGCTGATCTGTTTCATGTTGCTGCTGATCTGTTTCATGTTGCTGCTGATCTGTTTCATGTTGCTGCTGATCTGTTTCATGTTGCTGCTGATCTGTTTCATGTTGCTGCTGATCTGTTTCATGTTGCTGCTGATCTGTTTCATGTTGCTGCTGATCTGTTTCATGTTGCTGCTGATCTGTTTCATGTTGCTGCTGATCTGTTTCATGTTGCTGCTGATCTGTTTCATGTTGCTGTGTTCATTCGTGCTCATCTGCTCATACAGACTCATGTTCGTGCTGCTGCTTGGAGTGATGTTTTTCTATGATATTAGTGCTTAGTGTATTTTTAGTTGATGTTTTTCTTAGTTCATATCTTAGATGTTATTACTATTTTTCTCTTACATTTTATTGTTGGATGTAACTGGGACCCTGTGTACATAATCTCGTTCAATCACATGTACCACATGTGGTGCAAATGACAATAAAGATTCTCTGACTCTGACTAAACGAGTCCCAGAGGCTTAATGGGATTAATTTGTATAAATATGCAAAATGTATTTTTATTTTTTCGAGTGGATATGTTCTTAAAAAGTGTTTAGCATAATTTTGCTCTTTATTTGTAATGCTATAACTGTTCAAAAATGGCCTTTGTTTTACACAATGGGGTGGGTTGCCAGTTGGGCTTGTTTTGGCTTGTTTTCATGGAGCTGGTCGCTTGTTTCTGTTGCGAGATCTGGCAACACTAGTACGTACAGTGTGATCGTATCCACAATATTCCTGAAGGTGGCACTGTATTTGCGATTATGGGACTTACTTCCGTTTTGACCCCGGAAGTAGAATTTCTGCATTGGCTCCTCGTTGTTTACTTGTTTATCTGTGCGCATCGTAGAAGTTCTGTTAAAGTTCTGTTTTCTGTTATTTTGAGCTAAAATTGTCATGAAGATGTCTTGTGGAGCTCTGGTACCTGTTGCGCTGTTCGTGGCTGTATGAATAATCAGACGAAGCTGAATTTGTGGCTGCAACTAGTGTGTGTTGAACATGCTCCGAAAACAAAAACCTGCATCCTTCTTTGTGGCTGGGCTACGAGAAACCACCTGAAAAAAGACTCTGTATCCTCCAGAGGAACGAGAACACCAGGTATGATTTAAGAGACAGCTTTTAGTGTTATGATTTTATGTAGTCAGTGATTAAATGATACTAATATTTTCGTGCATAACTGGCAAATAAACACACGCACCTATATACTGTATGTATGCTGTCTGTGTATATTTATTTATACTGTATATATAATATAGGTGTCTGTTGTGTTTATTTATATATATATATAATATAGGTGTGTGTGTGTGCGTGGGTTTCTTTTATATATAATCTAGGTGTGTTTGTGTGTGTTCATAAATGAACCCTAATGTTTGTATACTGTACTTTTCTTTTCCTCCTTTCTGTTATATTTCTGCATAAGGTGAGTTCCAGGGATGGTGGATGATGCTCCAGTTGGTCCAGGGATGGATGGATGAAGCTCCAGTTGGTCCAGGGATGGATGACACTCCAGTTGGTCCAGGGATGGATGAAGCTCCAGTTGGTCCAGGAGATGGATGAAGCTCCAGTTGGTCCAGGAGATGGATGACGCTCCAGTTGGTCCAGAAGTTTGTGTGCAGTTATGTACCACAGCAACAAATGAGTGAAAATATAATTTCTATAAATAAATCTGCGTTTGAAGTGCATTTGGTGTTGCTGTGTTTCACCTTCTTTATTTCAATAAGATACGTTGTTTAATGTCTAATGAGAAGTTCTACTGCAAATAAAAAAACTAGATGTGATTGTTTTTTTGGCAACTTACCAGTTTAGTTTTTTATTGACAAGTACAAAACTTAAAAACATGCATGTTGCTGTGGTTCCTCCTCCAGGAGGAGATTGATAAGAATAAAAGCTATAATTATAAATTTTAGGCTGATTGTTAACTCTAAATTGACTCTGGGTGTGAGTGAGACAGGTCCCTCTTGTAAATGAGTCCCCGTGGCTCAACGAGGCAAGCCTGTATAAATAAAGGTTGAATGAATGAATGAATAAACTAAAAACATTTGAAACTGAATACAATATGAGAACTGTGGGTGATTTGATGTCTTTTAATGAAAATGATTGGCTGCAGAATAAATACCAGAATAAATACCAGGTCAAATACACTCTTCAACAAGAAATGATGGGCAGTTTCTGATTTTAAACAAACTGGAACAGATTCCTAATCATGTGGGACCACTGGACAACCACTGGACGACCACTGGACGACTGGAGCAAGCAGCAAACCCCTCCGGAATCCAAGACGATGGAACTTGGCCCTTCACTCGTCTGTACCTTAAAAAAAGAATAAAACTGTCATGTTTGCATCACAAAGTCTAAAATAAGACCAAGTTTGCTACTCAAAGTAGAAAGAATAAATACAGTTGCTCCTACATTTTTTACTCATTCACAAAGATATACTGTAATGTTCAATTTTATATTGATTTCAGTAATTTTATCTTAGATTTACTTTAATATTTTTGAATTATTGTGCCAGGTGCTTGTGTCATTACTTGTTCTTCTGCTCCTGCGTCTCAGAGTAAGTGTGTCTGTCAACTTCAGCGTGGGAGACCAGTCTGTGACTTGTGTGCAGGCCTTCCTGAAAATATAAATATTTCAATAGAACAAATGTAGTAATAACCAAAAGATGAGCTTGTGTTATGGAATATTTTCTGTACAAACAGCATCCCACTGCTTTATTCACATGAGAGTAACAGGGACCTACAATCAAAACAGTACTACAGTACAGTATGTATGTGCAGTATGTATGTATATACTGTATATATAGTGTGCATACAGTATACACATACACACAGCATATGTAAATGTATTACACACACATGTAGTTATATTATTTATCCACAGATTTGTTTAGTAAATACTTTAACAGATGCTAACGCTACATGCTAAGCTAACCACAGCTAGTAGACAATGCTAAATCATGAAGAAAAAACAACAACAGCTCCAACACAGAGAAAATTATACTCTCACATTGTTCTGAAATTGTTTCACAAAATGATTTATGTAGAATATTTTGTTTACCGGAGAAAACGTGATCTGAACACGACGTCTTCGGGAGCAGATCCGAGCAGAGGAGGGGCAGCTGTCAGCTCGTCCGATGGAGATAAATCCTTCACGTTTACTTATTTTTGGGATGAAGTGAAAACTGCACTTTGAACAAACGTCTACCCGACAGCAACACCCACTAACCCAACACGAAGTAACCGTTGCAATTAATTAGAAATAAACAAAACAAAAAAACAAAAGTGAAAAATACAGCCAGTAGACTGGGCTTTAACTGCTGCTCTCACTTCAGGCGGAAGTCGTTCCCATAATTCGCGCAAGGCATCATGGGGCGTAGGAATATTGTGGATAGTTTCGATAATTCACATCAGAATCAACCCAAGCACGTTCATGAACTCTCTTTTTGCAACATTTACCACAGTACAGACAACTACCTTCAGACAAACAATGAAACAAAACCACAAAACAATGTTTTACTAGAAATTACAACCATACCTGTTAGAGAACAAACATGTGGTTGGTGGAGGTCTGACGTGAAGCTCCTGCTCCTACACAGAAAAACACACACACAGTCACGACACTAGATTATCCAGATGTAACCCAGCTGTATTTTATTTGTTTATTCTGTGCACGCGACAACGAGACGTAGCCGCTAACAGCTACACATGCTAACAGATGCTAACAGAGTGAACTAACTTCCTCTCCACAGACAAGAAGCTGCAGTGTTACAAGCCTCTGGCAGCAGCAGCTTGGAACTAAATCACAGAATAAAGTATTTGACTCACGAGAAGTCTTTTTTCATTACTAATTGAAATAAATCACGGAGCTAAATCCAGACGTAGCGTCTCAACACGAAGAAAAACAAAGAGGCCGAGCTGGTGACGTCATGTCCACATATTTACCAGCAGCCACCACCAGGGGGCGAATTTAGAGTCTGTAAGTTTAATACATTAAACCCACCAGAGCACAGCTTATTTATCATAACATTTTTTCGAATTAGATGAACCTTTTTTTTCCAAATAAAATCAAACAATGTTTTATCTAAATCTTATTAGTTATAAAGTATTTTCTAGGTAACAACCAAACATCTTTCCAACAGATATCATTAAATAAATTATCCCAGAAGAATATAGAAGCAGGTTTACTAATACATTCTCTAATTATTAATTCTCTAATACATTTGTTATTAGTTTTTTCACTTAAAAGAAGTGTCCCTAAAGATTCTGCATAAATGTTATCCTGTAAACTATATAATCTCCAAGTACCGTCCAAACGTAGACCCAATGTGTTCACTCTGCCACAGCTCTGAGGAGACCATCATCCATCTCTTCTGGGACTGTTCTCATACTCAGGTGTTCTGGAAAGACATTTTCATGTATGTAAATAGAAAGTTAGAAATTGACCTACCATTTGATGCTAAAACTATACTGTTTGGTTTCTTTTGTCCAAATATTTCAAGTGAGAAAGTTTTTGTTGTAAATTTAATACTACTCTTAGCCAAATTTTACATCCACAGCTGTAAATTATCCTTGCTAAAACCTAGATTTATAGTGTTTTCTAATTATCTAAAAAAGCTAAGTCTGGTCCTCTGGACATTCAAAAAAACAAAAAAAAACAAAGCAAAAAAAATTGTAGAAACGTTTCGTCTTTCGTCCGAAAGACTTCCTCAGTCTGAGGCATAGATATCTTATATAGAAGACTAGATACCCCATGGACTGCTCTCGCCTATTGGAGCCGACGAGATTTCAGGCGGCCATCTTGGGGATGTCCACCGCTCCACTCAGCCTTATATATTTGACAGGCACAATAAAGTATCAGCGCATTTAATCAATCATAACACGCTGAATAGTAATCCCATTGTCACTTATTTAAATTTTAGGCATACAGCAATTAAAACTGCATGTATAGGAACATATAGTTTAGCATATTTAAATAATTTTGGTGGAATATAATACTTTAATGTACATGTTTAACAAGATGCAATCAAAGAAGCAATTTATTCACACACACATTTTGTATACATATTCAGATACTGTAATTATATTTATATATATATATATATATATATATTATATACATATTATTATATATACATATTCAGATAAGCATATATATAACTATATATATAACTACTGTATATATATATATATAACTATATATATACATATATATATATATATATATATATATATATATATATATATTCAGATAAGCATATATATAACTATATATAACTACTGTATATATATATAACTATATATACAGTATAACTATATATTGTATATATATAACTATATACAGTATATATATAAAAATATATAACTATATATATTACTTTTATATATACTGTATATAAAATATATATATACTGTACATATACATATATTAGATACACAGTATACATATATACAGTATACATATATATACACACCAATATATACAGTATACATATATATATACACACAAATATATACAGTATATGTACATATATATACACACAAATATATACAGTATACATATATATACACACAAATATATACAGTATACATATATATACACACAAATATATACAGTATACATATATATACACACAAATAATTACAGTATACTTATATATACACCAATATATACAGTATACATATATATACACACAAATATATACAGTATACGTACATATATATACACACCAATATATACAGTATACATATATATACACACAAATATATACAGTATACATATATATACACACAAATATATACAGTATACATATATATACACACAAATATATACAGTATACATATATATACACACAAATAATTACAGTATACTTATATATACACCAATATATACAGTATACATATATATACACACAAATATATACAGTATACATATATATACACACAAATATATACAGTATACATATATATACACACAAATATATACAGTATATATATATATATATACACACACACACACATATATATATACAGCATACATATATACTGTATGGTGGGCATAAATACAGTACAGTAATATTACATTCACAAAATACTAACAATAATATGTTCATCTTACTTGTGAAAAGTTATCCCCCGGTCCCTGACATCAACAGTTTTCCGATTTGAACACGAATAAGCCGAGCAATGCGGAGGCATCTCTGTTGTTTTGGTGCAGCAAGGTTCGAGGGTGACAACTCCAAGATGGCCGCCCTAAATCCTGCCACTGAGCAGGCTATGGGGTATCTAGTGTTATATATGATATCTATGGTCTGAGGTGCTTCTTCCTTCTTCTTCTTCTTCTTTGGTTTTTAACGGCAGCTTGCATCCATCATTGTTGCACTACTGCCATCTCTTGGTGCTTATATATTAATTTATTTTCTCAAATTCTCTTATTGAGTCCAGTATTTTTTTTTAAACGAAATATCTTTCTTTTCCCTTCATCACTACTCAGCTGAGCAGCGACTTCTTCCAACTTTAGTTCCCTATTATAACCAATTTCCATTCTCAATATTCTCCTATGACCCACATATTTCCTGCAATTATTAAAAACATGTTCTATTGTTTCTGCGGCATTACACCAATCACATAAACCAGTAAGATGTTTCCCCATCTTAAAAAGAGTGTCATTCAATAAACTATGCCCAGTTCTTATTCTATTTATAATTATCTCCTCCCTCCTATTTATTCCTCTGAGTCTATTAACATCAACTGTATTTTGTATCCTATATAAATGTCTCCCTTTTGTCTCATTATCCCATCTCATTTTCCATAATTTCTTGCTTTCGTTCCAAACTATACTTTTTCCTTCAGATTTAGTTAACTTTATCGGCATATCAATGTCTACTTTTTTAACAGTTTCTTTAGCCAACTTATCTGCCCTTTCGTTGCCTAATATACCCACATGGGCAGGAGTCCACATAATTACTAGATTTTTATTTTGTTCACATAGTCTTTGATGAACAAAAAGAATCTCATACAAAATGTGTTGATTGCATGAGCTTCCCTTTGCAATGCTCAACAGTGCTGATAATGAATCACTACAAACTATAATTTTACTTATTCTAGTATCCTCCACCCATTCTAAAGCCAATAAAATAGCACACAATTCTACTGTATATATACTTAGAAAATTAGATGTTCTTTTCGAAAGCTTAATCTTCAACTCCGGAATCACTACTGCTATACTAGTTGCTTCAGTTATTGGATCTTTTGAACCATCCGTATAAATTTGCAAATAATCATTATACTTTTTCTCTACTCGATCATAAAATTCTTGGCAAATATCTGTGGTATTTTTCTTAATATTTCGTAATGAACTATCAACATTAATGTATTTCCATGTCCATGTAGGCCTTAAAGGCCATAGTACAGTTGGATAAAATTCTTTGTTATATACTTGAAATTTTCTTGCGTTGCTATCCCCAATCCACCCAAAACTATGTTTAGGCTCCTTTCCTCTTTCCCAACAGTTTTCTAACACTTTCTTAACTGGATGATTTTCATTATGTCCTTTCAAATTTATCCAATAATTAACCATTAACTGTTGTCTTCTAATGCATAATGGCATTTCTCCTGCTTCTACTTGTAGAGCACATACTGGAGTTGATTTTACTGCCCCTAAACAAATTCTCAGTGCTCTAGCTTGGATGACATCTAATTTACTTAATAGAGTTTTAGCTGCTGATCCATAGACCACACTCCCATAATCTATTCTTGACCGGATTAGTGACACATAAATATGTTTAAGAGATTCAAAATTTGCACCCCATGTCAACCCTGCTAAACACCTCATAATGTTTATTACCTTTTTACTCTTCACTATGATATGCTCTATGTGATTTCTCCAAGTTAATTTCTTATCAAACACTACTCCCAAGAACCGAAAATAATCAACACTTTCTAACTCTCTTCCATATAATTTTAACTTTTTAACTCCAATCTTTCTATTTGTGAAGAACATGACTTTTGTCTTTTCAACTGAAAATGTGAAGCCCCACTCTGTTCCCCACTCACTTACTTTATCTATCCCTTCCTGAAGTTTTAAAATAAGATGTTCCACATTTCTCCCCCTTTTCCATAATGCTCCATCATCAGCAAAAAGGGATTTACCATAACTGAAAGATATGTCTTTGAAAATGTCATTAATCATAACTGAAAATAGTGTAGGGCTTATCACACTTCCTTGAGGGGTTCCATTTTCTATTTTATATTGCTGTGATAAATATGATCCTATTTTAACTTGAATAGTTCTATCACATAAAAAATCCTTTAACCAATTAAACATGTTTCCACCTATTCCTGCCTGATGTAATTTAATCATTAACCCTTCTCTCCATAACATATCGTATGCTTTTTCTACATCAAAAAACACAGAAACAACAGTTTCCTTATTTATCTGGGCTTTTCGAACATCGTCCTCTAAACATAAAATAGGATCCATTGCTCCTCTTCCTCTACGAAACCCACTCTGATGGTGTGTAATGATGTTTCTTGACTCTAAATAATGCATCAATCTCTCGTTCACCATCCTTTCCATCAATTTACACATATTAGAGGTTAACGCAATAGGTCTGTAATTTACAGGATTACTGTGATCTTTCCCAGGTTTCTTAATTGGGATAATAATTGCTTCTTTCCATCTATATGGTAAATGCCCTTCTCTCCATATCTTATTAAATAACATTAAAAGTTTATGTAATCCTTCATCATTTAGATTTTTTAACATATTATAACATATCTCATCTTTCCCTGGAGCACTGTTCCTAGTTTTTCCCAAAGCTCTTTTCAGTTCTCCAATAGAGAAGGGACAGTTCATCAGATCTTGATTAATATTCTCTTTTCTTCTTAAAGCTTCTACATTTCTTCTTTTAGTTATCTCCCTTTTCTGTTTGTCATCATCTGATAAATTTTTCCCACTATGTATTTCAACAAAAGTGTTCGCTAAAATATCAGCCTTGTCTCTATCAGTTATTGCTATTTGATTATTTTTATTAAGTACTGGATAACTCCAGTCTCTTCTGTCCCCCCCCATTTTTTTGATCATACCCCAAACTTCCCCTATTTGTGTCCTACTACCAATTGTATCACAGAAGTCTCTCCAATGAGTTCTCTTTGCTCTTCTTATTGTACGTCTTACTTTTGCCTGTGCTTTTTTATATTCAATTAGATGTTGAAAATTATGGGACCGTTTGACCAGTTTAAATGCTTTATTTCTTTCTCTTACTGCTGTTTTACAATCAGTATTCCACCACGGAACTAATTTTTTTCTATTTTTACCTGAAGTCTTTGGAATAGATTCCTCAGCAGCTTTTAAAATGCTATGACTCATCTCTTTACTCATTTTTTCAATACTCCAACCATTTTGAACACATAAAAGGTTCCTTTCACATAAATACTTATATTTTTCCCAATTTGCTTTCTCAAATATCCACTTACCTCCCACTAATTCAGGAATCTGGATCTGGCCCATCCTTATGTTACTGACTATAACATAATGATCACTACCAAATGATTTATTTCTTACTTGCCATTCACATAATGGAGCCAAGCAGCTAGATACAAATGTTAAATCTAATACCGATTCTTTACCAGAATTAATATCGATTCTTGTCTTCGCTCCATTATTCAAACATACAAGATTTTTATCATCCAAAAATTCTTCTAATATATTACCATTATAATCTATTTTCTCACTCCCCCATAGTGAATGGGGGATTCACTATGGGGGAGTGCATCATATCTGTGGGATGCATCACAGATAATGATGAATCCAGCTACAGACAGGAGGTGGAACATCTGGAGAGCTGGTGCAAAGAGAACAACCTTCACATGAATGTGAAGAAGACGAAGGAGATGATTGTGGACTTCAGAAGGAACAAACACACCCACACCCCACTGTATATAGGTGGATCTGCGGTGGAGGTGGTCTCCAGCTACAAGTACCTGGGTGTACACTTGAATGATAACCTCAGCTGGAGCAACAACACCACCAGCCTGATCAAGAAAGGACATCAAAGACTCTACTTCCTCAGACGGCTGAGACGAGCTGGTCTGAGAAGCTCAGTCCTCACCTCGTTCTACAGGTGTGCAGTGGAGAGCGTCCTGTGCTCCAGCATCAACGTGTGGCATGGAGGCTGCACAGTTGCAGAGAGGAAAGCTCTACAGAGAGTGGTGAAGGCTGCACAGAAGTCTGTGGGAGTCAGTCTCCCCACCATCACAGACATTTACACCTCCAGATGCAGAAAAAGAGCCACCTGCATCATGAAAGACCTCACTCACCCAGCACACTCACTCTTTGCACCACTCCCCTCGGGACGGAGGTTGAGGAGCATCAAATGTAGAACCACTAGACTGAGGAACAGCTTCTACCCTGAGGCTGTCAGACTCATGAATAAATAAATAATAAGAATAAACACTGCAAAATGTCACATCATGTTGATACTGATCTGTTTCTTGTTGCTGCGTTCATCTGTGACCATCTGCTCATAATGACTCATGTTCGTGCTGCTGTTTATAATGATGTTTTTCTACTACATTAGGGCTTAGTGTATTACTAGCTGATGTCTCTCTTAGTTAATCCTAGATGTTATTATTGTTTTTCTCTTGCATTTGTTGTTGGATGTAACTGGGACCCTGTGTACATAATCTCGTTTTCAACACTACATGCGGTGCAAATGACAATAAATTCTCTCTGACTCTCTGACTCTGAATGATGAAGAGCCCGAGCTGGTGACGTCATGTCCATTTAGTTACCAGCAGCCACCACCAGGGGGCACCATCACTTCACAAACAAACAAAAGGAACCTGGATTACATAGAAAATATGAAACAGTTTCCACAAAGATTAAAAGAAGCATTTCTTCTTTTAATCTTCTGCAAAACAAGAAAACTATTATGAATATGGTGCATTTTGATCAAATTCATTAAACAACAACCCTGTTAGATGGCATTGTAGGTTGGCAAACAACAACTTGGTGCATTACCACCACAAACTGGTGAAGAGGTCGACTGAAACAATGCAAACAAACAAATTTTTTTATTTATTTATTTATGGATAAATAACCATTCTTTCAAACAATCTGTTTCAGATATTGTATTAAACCTGAGCACCATTATCTTTTGAATTGTGCAATGTGACCAGTGGTTGTCCACTATTGAAAACAAGCTTCTAAATTACAACTCGCTATCATTACGAAGCTCCTCGGCTCCTTCCTACAAGCCCCTGCATCCGGTTTCGGCTTTTTGCCGTCCAATCAGAACGCTCGTTTCAGGCGAGCTTTGCGTGATGACGTCAACTGGTAAGTCAAGCTTTCTTTTATTTCAGTGACACTGTTTATCAGTTGACTTCTTTCATGTCTGTATTTCTGTCAGTTCAATAACTCATGTTCTATGGTCTCATCTTCTCCACAGTAGTCACATTTATGATGCTTCCCTGTTATGAATAATGTTCTGTTCAATCCTGTGTCCAAATCTGAAACGTGATGTGATGTTTCCTCCTCCTGTTTCTTTCAGATCTCCTCATTTCTCCTGTTTGTTGTTGAATTCTATAAAACCATCGACCTTTTCTTTCTTCTTCCTGTTGTTTTTCCATCTTTCACTCATTTTTTTCCTTTTTGATGCTTTTTATGTCTGCTCAACTGAGTTTTATATCTATTTCATTTAATGAATCCATATTATTGATTAATATATTATATAACTGTATTTGAATATAATTATTTATTCCTAATAATTTCAGATCTACTATTGGGTCTGTGAGTATCCATGGTTGTATGACTGGTTCTGGTTCTGTTGGGCTCACATTAATATTATTGATGTGAATTTCTGTAGTTTTCTGATTTATGGTCCAACCAAAGCTTTTGAAATGGTTCTTGTCTTTTCCCAGTATGGTTTGAACACTTCTTGTGTTGGATGCTTCTGTTCAGGACCTTTTACATTTGTCCAGTAGTTTAGAGCCAACTGGTCCATTCTGGTGTTCAGTGCTGGTTCTCCCATTTCTACTAATCTTCATCCTGTATGTGTTGTTTAAAGGCACCTGTAATCATTCTTAATGTCTGATTTGAATGATGTTTCATTTTTCTAAAGTTGTATCTGAAGCTGAGTTATAAACAATACTTCTGTAGTCTAGTACTGGTTTATTTTGTACTTTATTGTAAATACAAAGCAGAACAACAATACAATATAATGACAGTCTCCAGGGGGTTACAAACATCGAGTCAAAGAATTAGAACAACATGTTACACAAATACATTAAAGAGATACATAAAGTACAAGTTTTATGGTTTCATGTTGGTGGACTGTAAAATAGTTTTAATATTTTGTTTGACCTCATTTTCAAAAATGGAAATAAGTGGTTTTTGATTAGTGTAACAGCATTTGTGGATTTGTCTAAATATATAATGAGATTAATGATATAAAATATTTTCTTTTAGCCGATGGTTGGTCAGTGAAGCCAAATAACATGTGTTCAAAGCAAAGGGACAAATGTGGTTCAATAGAAGTAGAAGTCAGGATGCAGAGATCTTCACATAGTTGAGGAGAGAAGGAGCAAGAGCAAAATAAGAGAAAACATCTTCAAGGTGACCTTCACAGAAAGAGCAAGTTACATTTACTGTACTTGCCGCTGTACACGTTGCACCACTGTATAAGTCGCATCAGTCCAAAAATGTCTAATAAAGTGGAAAAAACATAAATAAGTCACATCTATTATGCGTCACCGTGGAACACCCGGAAACGTGGACCGGTGTTGTGCCAAAAATCGTTTGGCTGCCAAAAGGCGGCCATGGGAGCGTGCACGGGAGGACTTTAACAAGAATGTAACAAGATTAACACTTAAAAACAATTATTTGTTTGCTTGAAATTATATCAAAGGTGTGTCTCAGTTGAACTTTTCCTTAATAAATGCACTATATTGGTCTAATCAGCTGCATTTCAAAAATGGATCCAGATTCATTTGTTGTCCACTGTTGTCGTCACTCCTTGTTAAAATCAGGTCTCTCTTGTAAATGAGTCCCCGAGGCTCAATGGGATCAACCTGTATAAATAAAGGTTGAATGAAAAAGAGCTCATAAATAATAAAAAGTGTTAAAGGTCCAGAGTGTTCTGACCCACAGGTTGTGGTCGGGTCATGTATGAACAACTCTGCAGGATCCATCACTTCAACATTATTGATCAGAGAAGTCAGGAGAGAAGAAGCTGCAGAGACTCACTGGAAACTTTACACTTGTTGTCACAATGTCTGTCTGTTAGCAAAATATCTCATGAACCACTGGATGAGTTGTAGTGAAACTTGCAGAAAGTAATCATTGGATGTACGTCTACAACTGATTAGTTTTTGGAGTCAGCTGAAGTTACAATGGCTGCCACAGTTAACTGAACTTAAAAACATAAAACATGTCTATAATTCAGTTTTACAGATGTTGATGTGATGTTTGGGGTGGTAGTAGCTGAGAGGAATCCCCAACACACAGTCTGAGCACTAATAGATTGTCTGAGACCTTGGTTTAAAATTCTGACATTTAATTATTAAACTCAACTCTGTCTGTTAGCAAAATATCTCATGAACCAGTGAAGATATTTTAATGAAACTTTCCAGAGATAATCAGTGGATGTACGTCTACAACTGATTTAAGTTTTGGAGCCGATCCAGTTCTTGATGGTTGAACAGAAAACTCATGTTAGAAAACACAGAAATGTCTATAATTCAGTCAGTTTCAAAGACATTTTGCCAACATTTGACAGAGATAGAGCCAAGATTATTTCATAAAACATACTCCAAGTGCCACTCAATGCACAAAATCTTTGCTTAAAACTTTAGCAATAATTGTTGCAGTCAATCTTGTTTGTCTGTTAGCAAAATATCTCAAAAACCACTGGACAGAGTTTACGGAAACTTCCAGAAAGTAATCATTGTGGGAACATTTAGAACTGATTTGACTTTGGAGTCAGTCCAATTCAAGATGGCTGCCACAGCTACATAAGAGACGACACATAAATGTCTCTAAGTCAGTCAGTGTTACAGATGTGTCTAAATCTGAGGTGGTAGTAGCTGAGAGTCATGGAGGCTGAACTTAGAAGATCTGATCCAAAATTTTGACACTGACACATTTCAGAAGAAAATGGAGATGATGCAATAAGCCACGTTTCAACAAGTCCATTCATCAAATGAAGCATCAGTTGTTTGAGCCACACAAATAAAAACATGTTGAAAGGAGCACAATGAGAAGATGATTCACACAGAAAGCTCACATGTTGTTAAACAACAGCTGCAGCTCCATCAAATGAGCAGCCACCATGAAGCAGCTCATTTCAGCTGCTACATTTTAGCTGCTCTTTAGCCTTTTGGACACTAAAGAATCAACTACAAACTTCCAGTAATTCACTTTGTTGGAAACAAATTTCAGCTCTTCAGAAAAGCTCCATCTGTCCATCACTAGTGTTTGCTCCAATGGCCTGGAAGGTTCTGGATCTATTCTCAGTCTGGACAACAGGAAGTAGCTGGAGCCAATCAGAGCGTCTGAAATGTGGTCACATGTAGAGGCGTGGCCAACTGGAGCCAATCAGAGCGTCTGAAATGTGGTCACATGTAGAGGCGTGGCCAACTGGAGCCAATCAGAGCGTCTGAAATGTGGTCACATGTAGAGGCGTGGCCAACTGGAGCCAATCAGAGCGTCTGAAATGTGGTCACATGTAGAGGCGTGGCCAACTGGAGCCAATCAGAGCGTCTGAAATGTGGTCACATGTAGAGGCGTGGCCAACTGGAGCCAATCAGAGCGTCTGAAATGTGGTCACATGTAGAGGCGTGGCCAACTGGAGCCAATCAGAGCGTCTGAAATGTGGTCACATGTAGAGGCGTGGCCAACTGGAGCCAATCAGAGCGTCTGAAATGTGGTCACATGTAGAGGCGTGGCCAACTGGAGCGACCCTTCATTTGTATTATCATGTTATGATTTAATCTGATCTGTTCTTTAATCTAATCCAAGAAGTTCTCGATGCAGTTAGCCTCTAAACACGCTGCTCTCAGCGCAGACACATTGAATGAAGTGGTGACCTTCAAGAATTGTCTCTGACCTTCATGTTCACATGTTGTTTCTCTGTAAAAACTCCAAAGGCTTG
>JBBPBX010063040.1:0-12522 GCA_038048925.1 Garcialebias charrua
TATATATGCTCAATAAGATTTACCTGACGAAATAAAGGTTGACTGAATGAATGAATATATAAATATGCCCCCAAGGCCTCCTCCATGCCAACAGAATGGCCTCATATACATACCAATGGATGCAAAAATGCTAATTCAATTTGTCATTTGACTAACTCCCATGGGAACTATAGTTAGAATAGTCAAATGACTAAAACTTGGGTTGTGCTGGTGTCAATCATGTTTACATGATAAAATCAAAAAGGCGTTCAATACAAGATTCCAGTTGATCTTGTATTGAACGCCTTTTTGATTTTATCATGTCCTGGACGACTGAGAATCTTCACCAGCATGTTTACATGAATGTTAAGTTCCAGGAAAGGGTCCATTATCACCCCCAGATTAGTGACCCTTTGCTTCTCTAGCGGGGCTAGAGAGAGAAGGTCAATGTTGTGGTTTGTGAATGAGCCATTGTGATGGAACAATGTGACTTCAGACTTCTTCTCATTGAAACTTAAGAACTTTGAAGCCATCCAATCATGAATGTCAGCCAGGCAGTCAAGAAAAGGTTGAATAGAGTGTGAGCCTCTGTGCCTCAGGGAGAAGTAAATTTGAGAATTATCGGTGTAGAAATTAAAGGCTATGTTGTGTTTGCGGAAAATAGCACCTAGTGGCAGCAAGTATATTGAAAAGAGATGGGGACCGAATATGGTCCAATAAGACAAGCAACACAGAATCACCTACGTCTGTGGCTGTGAAAATGTCATTAAAGGCCTTCAGTAGAGCAGTTTCAGTGCTATGGAGGGATTTGAAGCCAGATTGGAAAGACTCTAGGATGGCGTGGTCATCCAAGAAACATTTTAACTGAGACTCAACAATTGTTTCCAGTAGTTTAGAAGTGAATGGGAGTCTGGAGACAGGCTGGAAGTTGGACACCATTGTGGGGTCATGGTTAGGTTTTTTCAGGAGAGGTTGGACAATAGCATGTTTAAAGGTTTTTGGGACCACACCTGAGGATAAACTGCTATTCACAATAGCAAGAATAGAAGGACCCAGTGTAGGAAAAACCTTCTTTAGTAGTTGAGGGGGGACGACATCAAAGGGGGAACCAGACGGCTTCATGTTACACATTACATGTTCCACTGAAGACAGAGAGATGGGCTCAAAGTGGTCAAACATAGCTACACATTGAGATGGGATGGACGGGTCATGAGCTGGTGGAGAAACGAGTGCCCTAGTGTTTGCAATTTTTTCTAAAAATAAATGGAGGAAGTTTTCACACATTTCAGTTGAGAATTCCAAAGGTAAAGGCTCACTGAGGTATATAACTGTATTCAGGGTAGAGAAAAAACTCGGGGTTGTGGGAGTTGGAGACAATTATATCAGAAAATAATTTAGATTTAGCAGCTTTAACAGTTTTATGATAGTGACACCAACTCTCTCTTAACATTTGAAACTAAATCTGTAGCATGTCCTTCCTCCACCTGCATTCTGCTCTCTGTTGTCTAAAGGCCCAAGTGACGTCATTCAGCCATGGCTCTGATTTAAGTTTCGTTTTTCTGGTTTTAAGGGGAGCAACACAGTCCAGAACATTTAAACAGAAGGAATTATACTGAGAGGTTAGCTCCTCGGTGGAAGGAGACACCAGGAGCTGTTCGATTGTCACAGAGTTAAAAGCTTCATTAAAACGAGCGGCAGTGAACAAGTTAATGGCACGAGTGATATGTGCAGGAGCGCATGGCTTAGCAGTAGGACAAGGGGGGTGAAGTCAAACAATACAGGCATGTGATCAGACAAAACATTGTCACATATGACCAGATTAGAAACAGAGACGTTAAGTGTTAAAACAAGGTCCAACGTGTGACCATGTTCTTAGGTGGGACCGTTTACCTGCTGTGTTAAATTAAAAGAGTCCAATAAATCTAGGAAGTCCTTCACTAAGGGCTTCTCCTGACAACACACATGAATATTAAAGTATCTAATAACAAGCATGTGTGTCTTGGTGAGATATCAGCCAAAAAGTCAGAGAATTCACTTATGAAGTCCTTGGATCTCGGGGGCAGTAGATGAGCTTGCACAGAACCGGAGGGGAGTGTCTGAGTTCAAAGATGCTCAGTTCCAAGCTGGAGAGGGAAACAGGGATGGCCAACTGTTTACAAGCAAAGTTTGGTTTAAAAGCAGTTAATAATCCACTCCCGCATCGGCCTAATGGCCACGGGGCATTAAGACACAGACAGTCCGGAGGTAATAATTCCACAAAGGCACTGTACCATCTGATAACCACAGCGGCGGCCACCACTAGAGGGCGCTAGGGGCGTTGCCCCTCCTTGGAACTGCAGCTCTTCACCATTTGAAGATTTAATTTTTTTTTATAAAAATGAAATAATAAAATAAAAATATTTCGAAATGTATGCATATATGTTTTTAGTTGTGTAGGATAAATATTTTATGAGTAATGAGTTGTTTGTTTCAAAAAACGTTTTCTGATTGTGACGTACTTCCGGGTTCCCCTGGGCGCCGCTAATCGGCTTTTCCATTGAATCTAATTATAACTAGCGCTAAGCGCATGCGCAGTTTATGTCCCATCTGTCCAAAATTATTGGACTGTACAGGTCGCATTTTCCGTCGCCCGGAGGCTTTGACTCGTCTCGTGATCGCCGCGGTTCGCCAGTGTTTCCGGTTTGACTGCCGAGTGGGGGACCATATCTGTACACAGTCAGAGCTGATCCTAGCGATGTTGAAACAGCAGTAATTATTAATGGTACCTTTCTACACAGGTAAGCAAGTAATATTAAGTGAGTTTAATGAATCGCTAAGCGTACATTTTGAGCTGATTCATCTATGTGCTTGACGTGGTGTCGTGTATTGCGGTCAGTCACACAGTAGCTAGCTACTAGCTGTGCTTATGTTGTGGTGTACTGTACATTATAAAAGTTGCTAGTTATAAACCCGAATGTGACCTGAAGACGACTCCTGTCTGTCCATCTTCAGCTTTGAACTGTTTTACTCCTCAGGGTGTCTGTGTTAACTTACTTTTGTCTCGTTTCATTTTGCAGCAGTTGCTAATTTTCTGATGAATAAATCTGAATGAATAAATAAACTTTAGTTTTAGTTTAGTTTAGTTGAACTTTAGTTTCATTATAAGTTGTGCTGTTGTTTCAAAGACACTCTAAACTTTAATAAACCAAGTACTTGATGGATGACGGTAATGTTTTTTAGTGATAATTCTTACAGCTCTTTTCTGTAATACAAAAATAGGCTTTGTGATTGTTTTACACGCATTCCCCCAAACATCAATACAATAGATTAAGTGTGGAACAATGATTGTGTTATACAACAAATACAGAGCTTTATCATTCAATAGGTCTCTGACTTTGTACAGTACTGCAATCGATTTAGCTATTTTTATTCTTACAGAATTTATGTGTTGTTTCCATGTCAGTTTGTCATCAATGATAACACCCAAAAACTTCACCTCACTCACTCTACAAATCTCAACATCCTCAATTTTGAGTGGAACATCAACAGTTTTCTTTTTATTACCGAATATCATGTAATTAGTTTTTTCTAGATTTAATGATAATTTATTTATTTTAAACCAAGTTTGTATCTTGACAAATTCTGTCTTTATCAATTCCAACATTTGTTCTATATCTTCACCTAAACAGAAAAAAGTGGTATCATCAGCAAAAAGTACACATTTAAGGAGTCCTGACACATTTACCAAGTCATTCACATATAAAATAAAAAGCTTTGGTCCAAGTACAGAGCCTTGGGGAACTCCACATGTGATATTACAGAGGTCAGATCTTACATCATTTATTTGTACAAATTGTTTCCTATCTTTCAAGTAGCTAGATACCCACTGTAATGCTGGTCCTCTAATACCATATTTGTTCAGTTTTTCAAGGAGAATGGTGTGATCAATAGTATCGAATGCTTTTTTTAAATCAACAAAAATACTGATACAATATTGTTTTTGATCGACAGCAGTAGTTATTTGTTCCATTAATTCCATGAGAGCCATTGATGTAGAGTTTTTTGCTCTAAACCCATACTGACTGTTGCTTAGAATATTTTGTTTATCTATAAATTGATCTAGTCTGTTTACAAATAGTTTTTCAAGAATTTTTGAAAACTGTGGTAACAAGGATATAGGTCTATAATTGTTGAACACACATTTATCACCATTTTTAAAAAGAAAAAGAAAAATATGTAAATATCATATGCAGATATGTAGATGGATATGTGATATGAATGTATATATTGTAAGGATTGGCTCCCTTCGTCCCCCTCTGTTAGTCAGTTAGTTCATTAGTTTCCCGTCCAGTACTTAGTCAGTTAGTTAAGTCGGTTAGTTAATAGTTTCCAGTTTAGTCTCATGTTTATTCACTCTTAGTTGTCATCCTGTAGTCAGTTCCTAGTCTGTTAGTTTTATTAGTTTCCCTTCCAGTTTAGTCTCATGTTTATTCACTCGTAGTTTTACCTCCAGTTCTGTCCCTGGTTACTTTCATGTTTTAGGTCAGCTCCCCGTTCCTGCTCTGTGTCTTCGTTAATTGTCCTCAGGTGTTTGATATCGTCTCGTCTTGTCTGTGTGTATATAAGCCCTGTTCTGTGTCTCAGTTATTGTCGCGTCGTCGTTAGGTACAGCCTGGTCTTGTCTTGGTCCCGTCCTGATGTAAGTTTTGCTGCCTTGCCAGCTCTTTGATTTATGTTTATTAAAGTGTTCATTTTATACCTCTGAGTCTGAGTCCCTGCCTGCACAACTGGATTCGTCCTGTCCTGTGTAAATCCTGACAGTAACGACGCGACCATATTCAGAATCCAGCGGGCAGGGTTCTCCTTAGAATTAAAAACACCTACCTCTCATGTCCAAGTGGATGGAGGGGACCGTGTTTCGTTGCGGTGGTTTCCGGACCGTTCCCACGCCAGCCCAAGAGGACTTCAGCCGGGGGGTGGAGAATATGGCTTCTCCCCTCCGGGTTCTCGAGGAGGAGGGACGGGTTCAGCTTCGTGAGAACCGCTCGACGCCTTTTTCCTGTTTGTCCCACGTTCCAGCTCCGCTCGCCATTTCCGGATGGACGTCCGGAGAGGACGAGGACGATTTGTGTATTCCTCTTTTTCCCCAGTCTCCACGCCGCCGTAAAGGCGGTAAAAAGAAGAACCGGAAGCGTTCACCTGCACCTCCATCTTGGTCAGCTGTTCAGACCCGGTCCAGCGAGTCCGAGTATTTTGGGCACGACTCCAGCGCTCCAGGGGTAGCGAGTTCCATGGCCTCATCTCCCAGGTTTCCGGTGAGGGTGGAGACAAACGCTCCACGGTCGCTCACAGCTGTCCAGGCTCGGTTCGGTGAACCCGGTCACAGCGGCTCCACGGGGGCGGGTCTTCACACCACTCACTCAGCTCCCCGTTCATCTAGTGACCAGATGAAGGGGGGTCAGCCCACAGGTCAGTCACCTGAACAATGTCTCATTGAACCAGTAGAGGTCGTCCCAGGAAGTTTTTCTGGGGTGATAAACATTTCTGACTTACAGCACATAAACGGTACTTTGCAAAGGTTATTTTCCTCAGCTGAAGTTAACCCGGCCAGTTCAAGTTTATTACTCTCCCTAGCTGAAAGACTGTTGACGTCCACACCTGGTCTCTTATCAATTCCTGAGTATTGTCAGCTTCTGAAGAAAATAAGATCTGTTAAAGAACCCACACTCAGATCAGTCCCTGTTTCCCAGCCTGCAGCCACAACAGTGTTTCCAGTTAAGGCTTCTCGCCACCGCAGAAAAAGGGGTAGACGTGGGTCTCAAGCCCCATCTCTGCCCGACTCGCCGACTGCAGCAGACTTGATGGATGACTCATCGCCTGTTGCAGGCTCGTTGGCTGTCGACGCTTTGGCTCCTGGTTCCAGCTCTTCGGCTCCTGGTCTTGGCTCTTCAGAACCTGCTGTAGCTCCAGAACCTGCGGCAGCTCCAGAACCTGCGGCAGCTCCAGAACCTGCGGCAGCTCCAGAGCCTGCTGCAGCTCCAGAACCTGCTGCTGTTCCAGAACCTGCTGCTGTTCCAGAACCTGCTGCAGTTCTAGCGTCTCTAGAGGGGTCCCTGGGGAAATCCCCTCACGTTTCCTGTTCTGGGTGGGCCCTGGAGGGTGCCACCCATGTCTACTGCTGTCTCGAGGGTTCCCTGGAGGGAGCCCCTCATGTTTCCAGTCTCGGGAGGGTCCAGGAGGACTCGTCCCACGGTTCCAGTCTCGGGAGGGTCCAGGAGGACTCGTCCCACGGTTCCAGTCTCGGGAGGGTCCAGGAGGACTCGTCCCACGGTTCCAGTCTCGGGAGGGTCCAGGAGGACTCCTCCCACGGTTCCAGTCTCGGGAGGGTCCAGGAGGACTCCTCCCACGGTTCCAGTCTCGGGTGGGTCCAGGAGGACGCCTCCCACGGTCCCTGCTGGCCAGTGGTCTCGCAGCCAGAGGGCGCTACCCTGCCTCCGGCTCCAGAGGGCGCTGCCCCGCCGTCTCCGGCTCCAGGGGGCGCTGCCCCGCCGTCTCCGGCTCCAGAGGGCGCTGCCCTGTCCCCGACTCCAGGGGACGCTGCTGCCCTGCTTCCAGCTGCAGAGGGTCCCGACGCCTCTACGCCTGCAGAGGGTCCCGACGCCTCTACGCCTGCAGAGGGTCCCGACGCCTCTACGCCTGCAGAGGGTCCCGACGCCTCTACGCCTGCAGAGGGTCCCGACGCCTCTACGCCTGCAGAGGGTCCCGACGCCTCTACGCCTGCAGAGGGTCCCGACGCCTCTACGCCTGCAGAGGGTCCCGACGCCTCTACGCCTGCAGAGGGTCCCGACGCCTCTACGCCTGCAGAGGGTCCCGACGCCTCTACGCCTGCAGAGGGTCCCGACGCCTCTACGCCTGCAGAGGGTCCCGACGCCTCTACGCCTGCAGAGGGTCCCGACGCCTCTACGCCTGCAGAGGGTCCCGACGCCTCTACGCCTGCAGAGGGTCCCGACGCCTCTACGCCTGCAGAGGGTCCCAGCACCTGCGACGCCTCTACGTCTCCTGAGGGTCCCAGCACCTGCGACGCCTCACGTCTCCTGAGGGTCCCAGCAACTGCGACGCCTCCACGTCTCCTGAGGGTCCCAGCAACTGCGACGCCTCCACGTCTCCTGAGGGTCCCAGCAACTGCGACGCCTCCACGTCTCCTGAGGGTCCCAGCAACTGCGACGCCTCCACGTCTTCTGAGGGTCCCAGCAACTGCGACGCCTCCACATCTTCGGAGGGTCCCGAGGGGTCCCAGGAGGGACCCCCTCCAGTTTCCTGTCCCGAGAGGGTCCTGGTGGACTCCTATCCAAGAGGTCTCGCCTCCAGAGGGTCTCTCGATGTCTCCAGAGGGTCCCAACGCCGCAGACGCCTCGTTGCTCGACGACATCGTCTCGAGGTTCAAGGTCTTGACGCTTGATGACCCCTCGACTCTCGTCTCCGTCTCTTTGCCAGACGTCCCCGACGACGTCCCCGTGCCAATGGTCGTTCGGGACGCGTCAACGCCCGATGTCTCTACACCTGCCGACGTCTCGACGCTCGAGGGATCCCAGGACCTCTCGACGCTCGATGGTTCCCACGACGTCTCGTCTCCCGTCTCTACGCCCATTGACGTCTTGTGGCTGGGCGTCACAACGCCGCATGAGGATGCTCCTGTTTTGGGTGGGCCCTGGAGGGTCCTACCCTCTTCTTCGACTTTCCTGAGGCCTCGTCACCGACGGAGGCTCCTGGTGATGGGCTGCCTTCCTGCTGCCCGCCTGACTGGCCGCCCGCCCGCCCGACTCTGTCCTGGGGGGCGACATCCCGGCCGACCGCCTGACCGTCTCCGTCCTGAGGGGCGGCATCCCGGCCGACCGCCTGACCGGCTCCTGCCTGTGGGGCGACGCCCTGGCCGACCGCCTGACCTGCCTGGTGGACGGGCCGTTGTCCACCTGGACGTTTTTGTGTTCTGTGTCTTAGGGTTATGTCCCCTGTCTTTGTGTTTTTTCGTGCCCGTCGTCCCTACGGTACCTCCCTTTGCCCGCCTTGTTTTTTGGGGGCATTCTTTGGTGACGCCAGGGGGCGTCTTTGAGGGGGGGGTACTGTAAGGATTGGCTCCCTTCGTCCCCCTCTGTTAGTCAGTTAGTTCATTAGTTTCCCGTCCAGTACTTAGTCAGTTAGTTAAGTCGGTTAGTTAATAGTTTCCAGTTTAGTCTCATGTTTATTCACTCTTAGTTGTCATCCTGTAGTCAGTTCCTAGTCTGTTAGTTTTATTAGTTTCCCTTCCAGTTTAGTCTCATGTTTATTCACTCGTAGTTTTACCTCCAGTTCTGTCCCTGGTTACTTTCATGTTTTAGGTCAGCTCCCCGTTCCTGCTCTGTGTCTTCGTTAATTGTCCTCAGGTGTTTGATATCGTCTCGTCTTGTCTGTGTGTATATAAGCCCTGTTCTGTGTCTCAGTTATTGTCGCGTCGTCGTTAGGTACAGCCTGGTCTTGTCTTGGTCCCGTCCTGATGTAAGTTTTGCTGCCTTGCTAGCTCATTGATTTATGTTTATTAAAGTGTTCATTTTATACCTCTGAGTCTGAGTCCCTGCCTGCACAACTGGATTTGTCCTGTCCTGTGTAAATCCTGACATATATATGTATACTGTATATATATATTTGTAGGTATGGGTATGTTTATTTATGGAAATCTACTGCAAGGTCATGAATATTGTTAGTCTTTAGGCATGTATGTTTTGTTGCTGTGTTCTGTCATGTGCTTTGCAGGATTTCAGATGGAGGTTGCATGTGTTGGCCTTGTGCTCTTTTTGTGGATGATTGTTGTGTTTTGTTGTCTTGCTTTCTATCTTTCCTTTATCTCTATTTAAAAAAAAATCATATCAGTGTGAGAGGATGGCTGTGAGGTGAGAAGGGAGGCCATCTATAAAAGGAAAATATATATATATATATATTTTAAACACTGTTACCCTTTTTCTAAATCTGAGTTTGGCTCTGTCCTGGTCTCATACAACTTTGGGTTCAGCCAGTCATTACAGAAATGCTTCAGCCACAACAGGCCCAGAATGAGACCAGAGGTGAACAAACTCTTTCCACTTTCCAGATGGAACGCATAACGAACTCGATGAGATCCTCCAACAAGTCTTAACCCAACAAGAAGCTGCACAGAAGAATTTGAGAGAACTATGAGGTTATGTTTTTTCTTTAAATCTGAGACTCTTACCTTCCTCTTCTACAGTTCCTACTGCATATCCTATGAATAACAACCCCAATGTTACGCCTGAAGCTGGTCCCTCAATTCTGTAGGTAACCAAAAAACCTTCAGAACTCTTCTCTGGAGATCTCAACTCATGTGGAGTTTTCCTCCTGCAGTGCAAACTAGCATTCAGGAGCTCCTCAGCTTTACATGACTCCACTAAAATCACATATTTCACTAGTCAATTAAAGGGTGACGCACTTCGCTAGGAAAACTCCTACTTATAATTTCATGATGTCTCCTTTGATACTTTGTTAAAATAATTTTGAAGAATCTTTGATCGGCCATTGTAGCGACCCAACGTCGTAAAACAACTCCTTGGACTTCATCAGGGAGTCCGCCCTGTTACCAAATATGCCTTGGAGTTCCGTATCCTATTGGCCCAGACCGGATGGAACAACATCGCACTCCAAGGTACCTTTTTATATTCTCTGTCCAACCCCATCAAAGACCAGATCGCTGCTAGGGACGAACTTGGGAGTTTCGACGACAATCGGCCTAGGCTATTGACTAACGTTTTTGGGAGTGGAGAAGAAAGAAGGACTATAACACCTACCATCGCCCCACTTCCGGTTTTGTAGTGTCATAAGGTGAGCCCCGTGCCTACAAGAACTTGTTCAAAAACTACAAGTCCCAAGAAGGCTAACCTTGCAGTTCACCTTCTCGCCCTACTGTGTCAGTAGGATGTTTCTCACACTCCCAGAGCCTGAACCTATGCAAATAAGTTGAGCTTACCCATCTCCAGAGGAAAGACAAAGATGCCGAGACACTAATTCTTGTATTTATTGTGGAAATCCTGGTCACTGCCTGGTAAATTATCCATTCCAGGGAAACGAGAATGCCCGCCAAAAAAAGGACATATTGGTGGGCACGCCTGCTCGCTCCCCTGCCTGTCGACTCTTATTACCCACGCTTATCCACATCCACCAGAACAGTCTTCCAGTGCCAGTGTTGGTGGATTCTGGTGCAGAACAAAATTTGATTAGTCTTAATCTGGTCCAAGAATTCGAATCAATTTTAAAGTTTTATTGTTTGTTTTTAAGTCTTTGAATGGTTTTAGTCCCTCTTATCTGTCTGAACTGCTTCACCTTTATGTGCCATCATGTGCTCTTAGATCCGCTGACCAGATGCTTTTAGCAGTCCCGAAAACCTTTTATAAGACCAGAGGAGACAGAGCATTTTCAGCTCTGGCTCCTAAATTGTGGAACGAGCTGCCACTGAAGGTCAGGCAGGCCCCATCAATATCTGTTTTTAAAACTCGTTTAAAAACACATATGTTTTCATTGGCTTTTAAACCAGAATGAGTTCACATCTCTGTTTTAATGTTGTATTATTTTACTTGTGATGTTCTGATATTTATATGATTGAGATTGATTGTTTTTATTGTTTTGTGCTTGTTCTTGTTCTTGTACAGCACTTCGGACGGCTGATGCTGTATTTTTAAAGGTCCACTGACATGATTTTTTTACTATTCATAAAATTGCTCAAAATATATATCTTTTATCATTTAAATATGTTCATTTTTGTAAACAAAATGCTAAATCACTTTAATTTTGCTTTAAAAGTGATTTTGAACTTCAAGCCGTGTTTAATCATGGGAAATCCAATTACACACGAACGCACCATCTGTGATGTAACACTGGGCAGAGGGCTCTGGTCTCTTTAATAGCGGACCATTTAAAACCCGACAAATTTATCAATCTATGTGAAGATTTGAGCTATTTGTCTTCATTTTGGGAAGCAGAAAATAGTTTGGGTGATGGAACAAGAAACAACAGGATCTAATTTAGGTCTGATGCTGTATCAGACTTACCTTCATGTCGAGCTGCTCATACCTGCGCACTGTGACAAGCCCAGAGCTCTGCCCGGTGTGACATCACAGATGGTGCGTTCGGGTGTAATCAGATTTCCCATGATTAAACACGGCTTGAAGTTCAAAATCACTTTTAAAGCAAAATTAAAGTGATTTATCATTTTGTTTGCATAAAGGAACATATTTAAATGATAATATATGTATATTTTGAGCAATTTTATGAATAGTAAAAAAAATCATGTCGGTGGACCTTTAAGTGCTTTATAAATAAACTGGTATGGTATTGTATGGTAAGAATTGTCTTTACCCACACAAGAGATCCTTCCCATCTCTATTGCTGGGGTCACTGGAGAAACTTTAGCTCATATTAATCTCAAAACTGCTGGACTACACTTAATAATTTCGGGCAATGACCATGAGTTTAACTAAATTTACATATTTGAATCACCCATTGCTCAACTTATTCTTGGGTATCCCTGGTTACAAGAGCACAACCCAAGCATTAACTGAAAGTTGGGAAGAATAGAGAAATGGAGTGATAAATGTTTAAAACACTGCCTACATTCCGTTGTCTCTAACTAACATATTGAAGAAAAACCACTTGAAAAGAATGATATGTCAGCCATTCCCCCATTTATCATGACTTGGCACCAGTATTTAGTAAACACTGTGCCCTGTCTCTACTACCTCATCATCCCTATGATTGCGCAACCGTCCTCCTCCCTGGAATCACATTACTGGCAAGTCGATTGTACAACATGTCTGAAAAGGAGAAGGAGTCAATGAGAAAATACATTGAAGACTCCCTTGACTCAGGCACCATACGGCCCTTCCACCTCCCCTGTTGGGGCTGGTTTCTTCTTTGTGGAAAAGAAAGACAAGACCCTTTGTCCCTATATTTATTGCAGAAGTCTACAACATCACCATAAAGAATAAATACCCAATGCCTTTAATCAACATGAAGAGCTCCAGTCTGCCACCATGTTTTCAAAATTGGATCTCAAGAACGCGTATCCTTTAATACGAAGTAAAGAAGGGGATGAGTGGAAAACTGCATTCAGAACAGCACTCTGACACTTTGAGTAGTCATGCCATTCGGTTTAATGAACGCAACCACTGTTTTTCAAGCGTTAGTCAACAACATTCTCAGAGACTTCATTGGTGTTTTTGTCTTTGTCTATTTAGCTGTCATCCTAATATACTCCCAAGACAAACAGGAACACATTAAACAAGTACATTTGGTTCTTCAAAGACTATACGAGAACCAATTGTTTGTGAAAGGAGAGAAGTGTGAGTTTCATGTTTCCTCTATATCTTTTTTGGGATTCATATTTGAGGGGACCAGGGCAGTAGAAGAATGGCCAGTTCCAGAGAATAGAAAGCAACTTCAGCATTTTCTTGGTTTCGCAAATTTCTATAGAAAGTTCAAAAGGGACTACAGCCATATTGCCGCACCACTCTCCCAACTCACCTCCAT
>JBBPBX010063041.1:0-17500 GCA_038048925.1 Garcialebias charrua
TGTATCATCTGCAAACTTAACAATATGACAGCCTGGAAGTGTGGCTGTACAATCATATGTGAGCAGAGTGAACAGAAGGGGGCTCAGCACACATCCCTGAGGAGAGCCAGTGCTGAGGGTTATGGTGGAGGAGGAGAAGTTGTGGATCTTCACGGACTGTGGTCTGTCTGTTAAGAAGTCTAGTATCCAGTTACAAATAGAGGGGCTTAGTCCAAGTGTAGATAGTTTGTCTATCAGAGTTTGGGGGATCATGGTGTTGAAGGCAGATGTGAAGTCCACAAAGAGCAGACGCACGTATGAGTCTTTCTGATCCAGGTGGGTGAGAGCAGTGTGGACCACGGAAGAAATGGCGTCCTCTGTTGATCGGTTCTCACGGTATGCGTATTGATGAGGGTCCTCATTGATGTTGACGGTTGCCTTGATGTGGGACATGACCAGTTTCTCAAAACATTTAGCGACTATCGGGGTGAGGGCCACCGGTCTATAGTCATTCAGACCAGTCACTGTGGAGCTCTTTGGGACTGGGATGATGGTCGCGGTCTTCAGGCAGGTGGGAACTGACTCCAGTGCAAGTGAGGTGGTGAAGATGTCAGCCAGCACCTCACAGAGCTGGTCCGCACATTCCTTCAGAACTTTCCCTGGGATGTTGTCTGGTCCGGTTGCTTTATGAGGATTAATCTTTCTGAGACTGCCTCTCACTTCTGCTGCGGACACCCTGAGATGCTCTATTCGGCCACGAAATTAACAAAAAATAGAATGATCTTTTAATCCCTAAAACCACGTTTAAATCTCAAATACACGGGTGTGTCGCCACCGCATTTATACATGAAAGTAACCCAAATACATGAAACTAACGACTCGCCGTCGAATGGTCGACACAAAACGCACAATAAAATCATCCGGCCACGTTAATTTGGCTTGAAACAGCGGGGTTCTCTACGGATTTATCCATTAGTAACCCAGCACTACCAATAGGCAGACACAGAGTTAGCGTCTATAGGTAGTCAACAGATTTAATGAAAAGTAACTAAAATACATAAAAATAACGACTCACCGTCAAATGGTCGACACAAAACCCTCAATAAACTCCTCCGGCCGCGTTAATTTGGCTTGAAACAGCGGGGTTCTCTACGGATTTATCCAAGTACCCAGCACAAACAGTAGCCACAGAATTAGCCCCCGAGTTCACCTCTGAGTGACCCGGAAGATGTCAAGATGGAATAGTCCATTTTTAGTAGGGGGATAAAGAAATCGACCGTTTTTTTATTGCGTATTTAATGATCGTTTTCATCGTAACTATAATTATTTTTATGTTAAATGTACATTAACAAGCAGGATCAATGTTAGTGATGTAGGTGACTGCACGGGGCGAGGCGGGGCCGGGGCCACTGCTGAAATGGGACCCCCAGGCATTTACCTACATGGTAGATCCGAGTCTGTTCTCAGCTCTGCCCCCCTCCCCCTCACACCCTTCCTCCTCTCTGCTGTTTACGGTGGGGAAAAAGGTAAAACAAGCAGCATAAGAGCTTGTAAATAAGTTTATTGGTTTTTACTGATAGATAATTAGTTATTAGCGGTACTGCATTTTAAATAAAAATAGCACAAATCCGCTTATGAATTATAAAAGTTAGTCAATTCACAAAAACACTGACAAAAAGTTTAGGTCCACTGTAAGCGGATTAGCGCTTTAGCACTACCTAGCGTTCATTTGCCCACCACTGATGATATCTATGGTGTTCAAAATGGCGTCGCGGAGGAAGCGCTCAAGCGTTTGGCTTCATTTCACAAAAAAAGATGAGAACTGGGCTACTTGTAACGCATGCAACGCGTCCATTACGATAAAGGGAGGAAATACGTTGAACATGCAGAAGCATTTGGCCACTCAGCATGCAGTGACTTTGAAGAAATGTACCGTTTTTAACACGCTGCTTGGAGGAGAAGTGGAGAGAAAGCGTCCACCTCCGTTGTTACAGCAGGTAACGTCAAATTCTTTCACTTGTTACCTTTTAGCTATACTGCTTCCACTGTATTTTATAAATAATCTCCCTCTCCTGTAACATTTAGTTGACGAGGATTGCCGGAGTCTGGCTGGGTCTGAGTCTAGTAGTGTTAGCACGAGTGGAGCTAGCACACCAACGTTGGCACGAGTGGAGCTAGCACATCAACGTTAGCTTCTCCTTTCATGGAAGCAGGGAGAAATAAAATGAAATGACTGAGGCAAGAACAAACGAATGTCATTGATCTGTTACCAGATTTGTGGTGAAAGGTTTGCACCCTTTTACAACAGTGGAAGCACGTGAATTTCGGTAAGAAAATATTTAAATGATAAATGTTAAACTGACTTGTAAGTTGTCAGTTTAACAAGTTCAGTTCTGTTTCTATTCCGACCTGTGGCCAGATACTTCCCATCCTCCAGAAGCTGGAAAAACATTACACCGTGCAGGCAGATGACTCTGCTTTCAGCAGGAGTATTAAAGAAAACATCTGGAATGATCTTTCCAAACGTTACAAAGTAAATTTGTTAAATAATGACTAGTAATAATTTACACCAAACTTAGTAAACTATCTTCCCTTTCCCTAAATTTTGTTTTCCTCCATTTTAAATTTCAGGATGTCTGTATCCAAGCATTCCTTGAAGAAGCGACTGTTATCGACCCCAGATTTAAATTTGATTGATGATGAGAATAACATCTGGGACAGGATCAGGGCAGCTGCTGTGGCACTGGCAGAAAACACTCAGGCAGCCGCAGCAACAACAGCAGAGGTATTAGAATTACACACTAAATAAGTGTGAAAGCAGATATCAGTGTTTCCCCTACCATTATACAAGCGGGGTGCCCCACCCCGTCAACAAAACTGAGCACCCCGCCTACCAGACCAAACTTGACCCACCACTTACCTACCCAGTAGTGGCATAGCACTAAGCTAGCAGCGCGAAATACAGGCTCTCTAGCTAAAAAGCTAAAGGGAACACTCACGTTGCCTCTTCCCTTGTGCTGAATGCCCCCTGCCCCTACAAGCTGCACTCAGACGTGTCCATCCCCCCGTCAACAAAAATCATGGAGATGAGCACCCCGCCATGGCAAGTTAACTAGGGGAAACACTGAGATATGTTAATTTTTCTGAACAAAAATTACTAGTTTGTTTTGATGAAGTTTTATTGTTTATTAGGAAATTCTTAATAAACAATAAAACTTCATCAAATAGGAATACTACATATATTTTTGGTTTTGGTGAAAGATCATTAAATTCTTTATGAACACAAATAGTTTACTATATTTTATTACCCAAATGAGAATTGATAACAGAATTGATAAGGAATTGAATCGATAAATGACATCGATAAAGGAATTGATATTGATAATTTCTTATCAATTCCCATCCCTAATCATGACATGTGCCAGGCTGTAATCACACTCATCACCTTTTACTCCCAATCTCCCTCCTTAAATTAACAATTTAAATTCTGTAACATTTTAAATAAACAATTCATGCAGCATGGACTGTTTATTTAAAATAATACAGTATTTAAATTTAAATTGTAGCGAAGAGAAGATCAGCAGGACACAGCTTCAGCTCTGCAGCACGGAGCAGAAAACCTACAGTATTGATCAATTAAACTGAAACAACTGAACACAGAAGTTCTAAAATAATTTAAAAATAACTTTTAACACGTTTATATTTTATGATTATGATGATTTTTACGATGTGACATTCTTTGAATTTTAAGTTGGAAGACAAAAATCGATTGGTGCATCTGGACAGCAAAGATGTATTTCTCTATATGTAGGCCTCTCTTATGTTTGTCTATTGTTGATTGTTCATGGAAAATCTACTGTTGCTGTTGTCATCATTCTTTAGTTTGTAGCAGGTCTCTCTTGTAAATGAGTCCTCGAGGCTCAATGAGATTAACCTGACTAAATAAAGGTTAAATGAAAAAGAGTTAACCCTTCAAGCTGCAGCAGGAGAAATGTGTGTGTGGCAGAGAAGGAGATCAGCTAATCAGCAGCAGGAGGGAGCTTCCCCTTCACTTGTAGGCTTCACACATGGTGCAAAATCATTTAAAAAATTTATTTTAAATAAACAACCCATGGCGCATCCATCAATCAGCCAATTGGGTCATGTTCAATCATACTTTGAAAAACCGCGATGTAGTGAATCTGAAAGAAAAAAATAAAAATAAAGTGAATTGGTGAGGGACTACTGTACCACTATCTTATCATCATGTTCTTGCCCTTTTTCTACCTAAAACTATTCTGATAAAAAACAAGGGGCCACTCTTTTTAGCAGCAGCAACGTGCACTCTGCCCATCTTTCAGATGACTGTACGAACATAATCTCACTGTACCCTGATGCATGCTCAATAATCCAGGTAGAAAAATCTATTAAAAAAAATAAGTCTGGTCCTCTGGACATTCAATAAACAAAACAACAACAACAACAACAACAACAACAACAACAACAACAACAACAACAACAACAAATAATTGTAGAAACGTTTTGTCTTTCCTCCGAAAGACTTCTTCAGTCTGAGTATGAAAATGTAAGACTGAGCTGAATACAGCACTTCAAACTGAAGAAGTTTTTCGGAGGAAAGACAAAACGTTTCTACAATTTGTTGTTGTTGTTGTTTTGTTTATTGAATAGAGGACCAGACTTAACTTTTTTAGATAATCTCACTGTATTTCAGTACAATAACAATAAAGCATATTCTGATTCTGAGTGAGCCTCAGGGACTCATTTACAAGAGAGACCTGATTTTAACAAAGAGTGATGACCACAGTAGACAATCAGACAAACAGGTCTCACTTGTAAATGAGTCTTTGAAGCTCAATGTGATTTATCTGTATAAATAAAGGTTGACTGAATGAATCATGAAAGAAAGCATACAAACTGTGAAGAATAAACGAAAGAAAATGGTTTTTAAAAAACTAAACAAAAACAGCTAGGTTGTAAAGCGATGTAGAATAGTAAAAACAGGAACATGTCTGCATTGGACAACTGTCAGTATTGATGTAGCGCGGAGAGCAATACAAAAATTGCTACTGACAATTACCGGCAGCAACCCAGTGCTAAACACAGATGTGACGACGCCCCACTCCCGTCAATAAAATCTGGCAGCAACATAGCGCTAAGCTAGCAGGCAGGCAACACAGACGTGACTCCTTCCTGTCCCCACCCCCTACGCGCACTGGACGCACATAAACAAATACCAGTTACAGTCCATGCCGGAAGTTGCATATAATAAGTTGCACATAACTCACGCAAAGCAGAATGGGGGCTAGGAATAAGGTGGATAGGCTAGAAAAACGTTATCACCCACTAAAAAGAGTGTCTTTTACAAAGACCAAACTGTTTTTATTTAATATCATGTTTCATGTGTCAACATCTCCAGCCTATGCAATTTGCAACTTTATTCAACCGAAAAGGTAGCATAAAACCACTGTTTACTTTAAATAATGAAATGAATGATGAATTGATAGTAAATATTTTACTATCTTAGTCTGGTTACAAACATTTTAAGTGTCAAACGATCTGTTCTGACTGTTTATATACAGTACATAAAAACATATACAGTACCTGTATGTGATTTATGGTAAACTGAAAATGTTATACGGATGGTAAAATACTTGAAAACATCCATCCATTATCTTTACCCACTTCTTCCTATTTGGGTCAGTGATGTCCATGTCCAGCAGTCACTGTGTGAGAGGCGGGGGACACCCTGGACAGGTCTCCAGTCCAACACAGGGACACAGAGACACATGAGACAAACAACCATTCACTCTCTCACTCACATCTAGGGACAATTTAGAATTACCAGTAAGTGCTTTTGGTCTGTGGGAGGAAACTGGAATACCAAGAGAAAACACACGCATGCACGGAGAACATGCCAACTCCATCCAGAATGGTCCCCCGACAGGGATTTGATCTAGGGCGACTTGCTCGCTGAGAGGCAGCAGCTCTACCAACTGCACCACCGTGCCATCCACATGAAAATATTATTTAACAATTGTTTTTAAAGAATGACACCAGCAAAGATTTCCACCGGGCGGGCACGTGAACATCTTGCACCAGGAGCAGCTGTGCCTGAAGAGTTAAATGTTTGTAATGAGGAAAAGAAGGGCTTAGCTTGTTTTACTGGCAGAGACACAGTTAGCACCAGGTTTTTATTATGTGGATCAATGACCAGCAGGTTAAGACTCTGTCAGTGCAGTCTCCAGACCCAAACCCCACTGAAAACATCTGGAATGTGATTAAGATGTGATTAAGAGGACACTGGACGGGCACAGGCCATCTAACAGCTGAACTGACTGAATCTGCACCGGGAGGGACAAAAAGTCACCCAACACAAATGTGAAGGACTGGTGGAGAGCACGTGCATGAAAGCTGGGGTTAAAAATCAGGGTTACTACACTAATTATTGAGTGAAAACATCAGGATGTCTAAAAACAGTTTTCTTTGCATTGTTTAAGGTCAGACGTTGCTGCACATGTTCCGTTATGTTCTGCATGAACTTTCATGTTCCTTCTTCAAAGGTCACCACAGTGAACTAACTCGCACGAAGACGTGGTGATTGTTTTTACGCTGGACAACCTTCAAAGAAGCAACCACAGACCACTGAGCTACCACAGCCCTCTGTGTGGAGCAGAGAGCTGACATCTAGGGCACCCAGGGGTGCAGATGTTGGAGGTTAGGGCCTTGCTCAAGGGCCCAGAGTGGGGCAAATGAGAGTGGAGGCAGGTGTGGGTGCTTCACCTTTTCCACTCACAATTTGATGTTGTCAGTCTGGGGAGTTGAACCGACAACCTTCCGATCACAGACCCACCTTCTCTAATCTCTGCACCACCACTCTCCTGTGATTTTCTATGAATAAACACTCAAAATGACTAGTTTTACTTGAAATTAGCAAGAAATGCTATCAGTGCGTTATAGAGTCAAGTACTGTAGTGAGTTAAAAACTCACTACTATTCTGTTGCTTTCAACACCAGCTGATTTGTATTTGATCGTTTTATTTATGATCTGCAATGTTTTTATGTCTCTTGTGTTGTACTTCATTGTGTGTGTTGCCTGTTGTTTGTTTGTTTGTTTGTTTGTTTGTTCAGCACTTTGGTTTGGACTTGTTCCTGTTTAAAGGGGACCACACATGCAAAATTCACTTTTTAATGTTTTTTTTACTCAACTTTGGTTATGTACTTCATAAAAAAACAGTCCTAAGGCCAAAGAAATGCACCCAGTGGTTTATTTACTCTAAGTAGATTTATTTGTCTGTGATAAAAACGGTTCGTTTCTCACTTCCTGCGGTTTGTGACGTCACAAACCGCAGCCACAACCCACCCCAACCTGAGTCCAGCCCCTCACCTAGCAACCCCTGGTTAGGCTCAACCCACTTCTGTATTAAACACATGACTGTTGTTTTTCATGATTTCATCTCATCTTTTGTTTATATGTTCTTAATTTCATGTGTACAGCACTTTGTTGCAGCTGTGTTTTTTTTAAATGGCTTTATAAATAAAGTATAATTGTTATTTTTATGTTTTAGTTCAATTTTTAGTGTATTTGCGATCGCTCCCAACGCGCAGCCGGCAAAAATTAAACGAGCGGACCCCCGGCGTAGGGACCGGCGTTAACGGGACCCTCTTCTGGCGCGATGGAGCGGAGCTTCAACTGTACAGCCTCGCTGCTGCCTCCCTTGTGGGAGTGGTGGCGCAGAGGTTAAGAAGGTGCGCTTGTGATCGGAAGGTCACCGGTTCAAGCCCCGGTACCGACAACATCAAAGATGTGGGTGGGATAAGTGAAGCGGTCACACTTGTCTCCACCCTCATCTGCCCCACTCTGGGCCCTTGAGCAAGGCCCTTAACCCACACCATCTGCTCCCCCGGGAACCCTAGATATCAGCTCTCTGCTCCACACAGAGGGCTGTGGTTGCTCGGTGGTCTGTGGTTGTGTCAGGAAGGGCATCCGGCGTAAAAACAACTGCCAAATCTTCATGCGACCAGTTCGCTGTGGCGACCCCTAACGCAGGGAATAAAGCCGAAAGAAAAAAAAAAAAAAAAAAAAAAAAACTTGGTGAACTTTGTGTTGTCTTGACTGGAACAGCGATAACTCCCAAAATCTCTGCGTGCAACGAGCGGAGCTGGCGAACACCGGAAGAGGAACAAGCTAACATTAGCATCGGATTCGGGTGGTCTCAATGCTAAAAGGAGCAGCAAATTGCGGCGCGCTCAGACGGGTTTCGGTAAGTTATCTTAAGCTAACACTAACAGTAAGTCAAATGAGTAATAAAAAAAGAGCTAATTTTAAAACAACAACACATTACAGATACTGGCTGTTACAGAGGGCGTAAACAGATCGTTGAAGGGCGTGGACTTCAGAACTCAGTATCAGAAACCGGTCGTTCAAAACGAAAGTTAAAAATGGCAGAATTAAAAAGGGTATAATTGATTATCTAAGAATTATTTTGTGTATTAAAATGAATTAATATTGTCAAGATAGCACACAGACATAACATAAAAATTTTAAAGACCTATATGTGGTCTCCTTTAAAGACTGAGGGTGAGGATGAGGGTGGGTCTGAATGAGTATATCTGTGTATGAATGTTTAAGTGTCAGGCTGGTTTTTGGACTGCCCCCTCTCTGATACTTCCGAGGCTACTTAGTGTCGCGCTCCTGCCGCGTGCCCCCCCTGGTGGGTGTTCCCTTGCCTGCGGGCGTGCTTGGGGCCCTCACTATCTGGGGTTGGGCGCTTGGGCGTTTGTCGGCACGGCCTGGTGGCTGCTTGGTGGGGCTCGTGCCCTCTGGTCCGGTCGGGTCTGGGCCTGAGGGGTGGGCGTCCCCGGTGCCCGGGCCTCGGTGACCGGCCCTGGGGCTACGTCGGTGCAGCGGGCTCCGGCGGGGGCCTGTGAATTTGTCGCGGGCGACACCGGGGGGTCATTGTATGTGGTCGCTGGTAGGGGTTCGTCCGGTTCTTCCCCTTGGTAGGATCTGGGGAGTGGGCTAGTGGCTCGTCCTGTTCGGGCGGTCCTGGGGACTCTGGGCTCGGGGTCCTTCCTGGGGTCTTGGGCTTTGATCGCTCCTTCGTCTGCCTCGGGCTTTGGGGGGACGGATCTCTGATGCTTCACAGTCGCTACTAAATGTTCTATTGGAGGAACCTTATACACTTATGCATGCTCACAACCACACACAAATGGATGCAGGGATGTATATATAGATATATGCAGATACGTAGATGGGTATATAAATGAATATAAAAGTATATGTATGTATACTACTGTATATATATATTTGTAGATATGTAGACGGGTATATAAATGAATATAAAAGTATATGTATGTATACTGGGCAGCACGTTGGCACAACTGGTAGAGCTGCTGCCTCTCAGCGAGAAGGTTGCCGGTTCAAATCCCGGTCCGGGGCCTTTCTGGGTGGAGTTTGCATGTTCTCCCCGTGCATGCGTGGGTTTCCTCCGGGTACTCCGGTTTCCTCCCACAGACCAAAAAACATGCTTGTTAGGCTGATTGGTGACTCTAAATTGACCCTAGGTGTGAGTGTGAGAGTGGATGGTTGTTTGGTGTGAGTGAGACAGGTCCCTCTTGTAAATGAGTCCCCGTGACTCAACGAGGCTAGCCTGTATAAATAAAGGTTGAATGAATGAATGAATGAATGAAATATGTATATATATATATTGTCAGAGTCAGAGAGTCTTTATTGTCATTTGCACCGCATGTGGTACATGTGATGAAAACGAGATTATGTACACGGGGTCCCAGTTACATCCAACAACAAGTGCAAGAGAAAAACAGTAATAACATCTAGAATTAACTAAGAAAAACATCAACTAGTAATACACTAAGCTTAATATAGTGGGAATAAACAGCAGCACGAACATGAGTTTGTAGATATGGGTATGTGTATTTATAGAATTCTACTGCAAGCTCATGAATATTATTAGTCTTTATGCATGTAGGTTCCATTGTTGTGTTCTGTCATGTGCTTTGCAGGATTGTGGACGGAGGTTGGGTGTGTTTGCCTTGTGCTTTTTTGGTTGATAATTGTTGATTTGTTGTCTTACTTTCTCTTTTCTTTCTTTCTCTCTTAAAAAAAAAATAAAATAAATAAAAAAAATATATATATTGGAGTGAGAGGATGGCTAAAAGGTGTGAAGGGAGGCCATCTATAAATGGAAAAAAAAAAAAAAAGATAGCACACAGACATAACATAAAAATTTACAGACATAACATAAAAATTTTAAAGACCTATATGTGGTCTCCTTTAAAGTGCTTTATAAATAAAATGGTATGGTATGGTATGGTAAAAATGTTCATTTTACTCAAACGTACTTATAAACAGTAAAATGACAGAAAACTGCATTTTGTACTGTTGAGTTTTATTCTATGTTCTTGTTGACTTCCTGTTGTGGGCGGAGACTTACACAGGAGGGTGCAATCTGCTAATAAAAGGCCAGCTGCTCTGATGAGCGCACTTCTCACTCTGGCCAAATGCAACTGATGGTGTGTTTTTCTCCGGCATTATCCGGCATTTCACGGACCACAGTCCGTGAAGATCCACAACTTCTCCTCCTCCACCATAACCCTCAGCACTGGCTCTCCTCAAGGGATGTGTGCTGAGCCCCCTTCTGTTCACTCTGCTCACATATGATTGTACAGCCACACTTCCAGGCTGTCATATTGTTAAGTTTGCAGATGATACAGCGGTGGTGGGATGCATCACAAACAATGATGAGTCCAGCTACAGACAGGAGGTGGAACACCTGGAGAGCTGGTGCAAAGAGAATAATCTTCACATGAATGTGAAGAAGACAAAGGAGATGATTGTGGACTTCAGAAGGAACAAACACACCCATGCCCCACTGATAATAGGTGGGTCTGCAGTGGAAGTGGTCTCCAGCTACAAATACTTGGGTGTACACATGAATGATAACCTCAGCTGGAGCAACAACACCACCAGCCTGATCAAGAAAGGTCATCAGAGACTCTACTTCCTCAGACGACTGAGACGAGCTGGTCTGAGCAGCCCAGTTCTCACCTCCTTCTACAGGTGTGCAGTGGAGAGCATCCTGTGCTCCAGCATCAACGTGTGGCATGGAGGCTGCACAGTTGAAGAGAGGAAAGCTCTGCAGAGAGTGGTGAAGGCTGCACAGAAGTCTGTTGGAGTCAGTCTCCCCACAATCACAGACATTTACACCTCCAGATGCAGGAAAAGAGCCACCTGCATCATGAAAGACCTCACTCATCCAGCACACTCACTCTTTGCCCCACTCCCCTCAGGACGGAGGTTGAGGAGCATCAAGTGTAGAACCACTAGACTGAGGAACAGCTTCTACCCTGAGGCTGTTAGACTCATGAATAAATAAAAATAAAATAAAAAATAAACACTGCAAAATATCACATCATACTGATGCTGATCTGTTTTCTTGTTGCTGTGTTCATCTGTGTTCATCTGTGACCATCTGCTCATACAAACTCATGTTCGTGCTGCTGTTTATTTCAACTATATTAGGCTTAGTGTATTACTAGTTGATGTTTTTCTTAGTTAGTTCTAGATGTTATTACTGTTTTTCTCTTTCATTTGTTGTTGGATGTAACTGGGACCCCGTGTACATAATCTCGTTTTCATCACATGTACCACATGCGGTGCAAATGACAATAAAGACTCTCTGACTCCGACTCTGACTCTCTGACTCATTTCCAACCCTTGCTTTAAACAATGGCTGTGTCAACAGGTTATGGGCCCAGAAGGGAGTTTGGAAGCCGATGGAACCGATTATGCTTTGATGGAGATGAAAAGAAGTACGAGTTGTGGGAGACAAAGTTTTTAGCCCACTTACGTCTGCTTGGGCTGAAGGACACAATATTACTGAGGGGCGTGCCCGATGACGTGGAAGAAGACGCCACCAAAAATGAAGAAGCATATGCTGAATTAATTCAAGTCTTGGATGATAAAAGTCTTTCTCTTGTCATGAGAGATGCTGCAGATGATGGCAGAAAAGCCTTGAAGATCCTCAGAGACCACTATGCAGGTTCTGGTAAGCCAAGAGTGATCAGTCTGTACACGGAGCTGACATCTCTACAGAAAGGTGTCAATGAAAACGTCACTGACTATATTATCCGGGCAGAAACTGCAATCACGGCGCTGCGTAATGCAGGAGAAGTTTTGAGTGATGGCCTGTTGACAGCAATGATTTTAAAAGGACTGCCTGATGAGTTCAAACCATTCTCTGTATATGTTACACAGAGTGATGAAGAATTAACATTTGCACAATTTAAAATGAAGTTGAGAAGCTATGAGAGCACAGAAAAGTTATGTGTTGCTGGCTCAACAGAAGATAATATGATGAAAATTAAAGGAAGAGACAACTGGAAATCAAAAATCACCTGTTACAGCTGTGGCCAGAGAGGACACAAAGCCCTGGATTGTTCTTCAACCTCGGGCGAGCGCAAAGAGCTGAAACAGTGGTGTGGTTTCTGCAAGAGCGCCACGCATAAAGAAGTAAATTGTCGGCGGAAAGGGCGAGACAAGATTAAACAAGCGATGGATGAGGAGGACCACACGTTCGCCTTCACGGTGAAGCAAACCAACGACGCCCAGATCTACGGCATGAAGATGAAGGGCCTCATGGTCGACTCTGGTGCAACAAAGCACATTGTGACAGACGCGGCAAAGTTCAAGGATTTTGACTCGACTTTTAGGCCTCAAAGCCATATTTTGGAGTTGGCTGACGGCGAGAGGGCCAGTGGGATCGCACTGAAGAAAGGCACCGCAAGAGTTCATCTGAGAGACAGCAACGGCCGAATTGTGGAGATAATGTTGATGGATACATTATACGTGCCGTCGTTCTCCCAGGATATATTTTCTGTGAAAGCTGCAACTGCCCATGGAGCAACAGTCATCTTCAAAGAGGGACAGAATCGACTCATCCATAAAAATTGTACAGTTTTTGATATAGATGTTTATGATAGAATGTTCTATTTAAATACCTTTGATCATGACGTTGATGAGTGCAATGCCTGCTATGACATCCAGACGTGGCATGAAATATTAGGTCACTGTAATTATGATGATGTGTCAAAGTTGGAAGGTGTTGCAGATGGAATGAAAATTAGAGGTAAAACTGAAAAACCTGATCTAAAATGTGAAATATGCATACAGGGTAAATTTACTCAGACCAGGAGTAGAGTTCCTGATGAAAAAGCTAAAAATGCACTAGATCTTGTACATGCAGATCTGGCTGGACCTATAGAACCAGCTGCTAAAGACGGGTTCAGATATACCTTAGCTTTCACAGACGATTATTCAGGTGCTATATTTACCTATTTTCTGAAAGCTAAGAGTGATGCTGTGAAAGGAACAGAAAAGTTTATAGCAGATGTGGCACCTTATGGGAAAATAAAGTGCATAAGATCAGATAATGGAACTGAGTTTACGTCTAAAGAGTTCCAATCATTGCTTAGTCAAAATGCTATAAAACATGAAACTTCTGCTCCTTATTCTCCCCATCAGAATGGGACAGCTGAGAGAACATGGAGAACTGTCTTTGAAATGGCAAGATGCATGCTAATTGAGAGTAATCTGCCTAAAAATTTATGGACCTATGCAGTTCAGACGGCTGCAATTATCCGAAACAGATGTTACAACAGACGTGTTGAGCAGACTCCATATTATATGATAACAGGAAAGAAACCTGATCTGTCTAAAATGAGAACTTTTGGATCTGAATGTTATGCATATAAATATGATAAGAAGAAATTGGACCCACGTTGTGAAAAGGGAATTTTTGTTGGTTACGACAAAAATAGTCCTGCATATCTTGTTTTTTATCCAGATACAGGAAGAGTACTTAAGAATAGACTGGTAAAATTTATCACAAAAAGTACAAATGAATGTGACACTCAAACTGATGACAGATGAGAACATCTTACTCAAGAAGAAAGTTGAAAGTGAGCAATTAAAACCAGATTTGAGTACAATTGTCTCACAAGAGAATAAAACTGAAACTTGTGGTACAGAAGAGAACTTGGATCAAAGTGAAGGTAACCTTGGTGCACGTTATCCTACAAGAGAAAGGAGACCTCCCAAGTATTATCAGGATTATGAAATGAAATGTGAAGATGATCAAGTGAACATTGACTATTTTTATAGGATTGCATGTGACATGCCTAGATCAATGAAAGAAGCTTTGAGCTCACCACAATCAGAACTATGGGCTAAAGCTATGAAGGAAGAAATGGACTCTTTAATAGAGAATAATACTTACACCCTAACTTCATTACCAGAGGGTAAGCAAGCAGTGGGGGGTAGATGGGTATTTACTATTAAAGAAAATCCTATTGAGACACTTTATAAAGCTAGATACGTAGCAAAAGGCTATAATCAGGTTGCTGGTATTGATTATGACGAGACTTTTTCTCCAACAGCAGATATGACTTCTGTGCGTGTTCTAATGCAGCTTGCTGCTCAATATGACTTAGAATTGCATCAAATGGATGTTAAAACAGCATATTTACATGCCCCTATCGATTGTGAGATATTTTTAGAACAACCGGAAGGATTTGAAGTGATAACAGAGACAGGAGAGAAATTGGTATGTAAGCTAAATAAATCACTTTACGGTCTGAAACAGTCAGGAAGAAACTGGAATAGAATGTTACATGATTTTCTTATTGAAAATGACTTTGTACAGAACCCTGCTGACCATTGTGTTTACAGTAAAGAAAATGAACATGAGAAAGTGATCTTGATTATTTGGGTTGATGACCTTATCATTGCAGCTAGTAATGACCAAATTCTACAAAGTGTGAAGAAAATGTTGGCTGCAAAGTTTAAAATTAAAGATCTTGGAAAACTTAAACATTTTTTAGGAATTGATTTTACACAGAACCACGGTCAAGTAAAAATGAACCAGAAAAGATATATCATGAAAATCTTGGAGAGATTTGGTATGACTGACTGCAAACCAAGGTCAACCCCATGTGAAAGTAAACTGAAGTTTGACGATGAAGGTCAACCTGCTGATCATAAAAAGTATCGTGAAATAGTGGGGAGTTTGATCTATGTAATGATGAGCACTAGGCCAGACTTAAGTTTTATTGTCAGTAAGTTATCACAATATTTGTCTAAACCGAATGAACAACATTGGGTTGCAGCAAAACATGTATTAAGGTATCTGAAATGTACACTAAATCAGGAATTATGCTTCAAGAAAAATAGTGTAAATCTTAAACTTGTGGCATACTGTGATGCAGACTGGGCAGGAGATCAGAAGGACAGACGGAGTGTGTCTGGTTACTGTTTTAGTTTATCTGAAACTGGACCCATTGTTTCCTGGAAGTCTAAAAAGCAATCCACAGTTTCTTTATCTACATGTGAAGCTGAATACATTGCCTTGACTGCTGCTGCACAGGAAAGTATGTATCTTGTGAATCTGGTGAATGGAATGGACTTTGGATGTGAATATGCACCTGTGATCATTTTTGAGGACAATCAAAGTGCAATTGCTCTTACTAAAAGTCCGGTCCACCGCCAAAGATGTAAACACATCGACATTCGATATCACTTTATTAGATCAGCACTTAGTGATAGAAAAATAACTCTCTCTTATTGTCCAACAACAGAAATGGTTGCCGATATCCTAACAAAGCCTGTAACTAAAATGAGAATGGAAAAATTTGCATGTTTTGTTTTTGGTATGTAAATGTATTATGTATTATGTCAACATAAGAACAAGTGGGGGTGTTGAGTTTTATTCTATGTTCTTGTTGACTTCCTGTTGTGGGCGGAGACTTACACAGGAGGGTGCAATCTGCTAATAAAAGGCCAGCTGCTCTGATGAGCACACTTCTCACTCAGGCCAAATGCAACTGATGGTGTGTTGTGTTTTCCTCCGTCATTATCCGGCATTTCCAACCCTTGCTTTAAACAATGGCTGCGTCAACATGTACATTTTGCTTTCCGATTATAAACCACTGCCAAGCGATGTTCAAGGTTTTACAATGTAAATTATTTACACAGTCTGTCCAAATGAGTGTCATAATTCTTCCCCTGTGATTGTCTGACAGTTCATGATCAAACCCTGTGCACATGTGTCCTGCCATCACCTTCAACATTCATTTAGCTGCTTTCCTCACAATCGCACATAACAAAGAGGAGTAGAGACGTGACGTACACATACACTGTGTCCATGTGCACGCACACATTTGAACCCGCATGTCTCTGCAGTGCTCACATCTGGATCGTGCATCCTGCAGCATCAGGTCAGGGCGACTCAAACATAAACAACTCAGTGTCCAGGCCAGCAGCAGTCCAGATGTGCAGCAGTGTCCAGGGCAGCAGCAGTCCAGATGTGCAGCAGGACGCCGCTGTATGACACAGGGGCGTGCACCTGCCTATTACACACAACCGATACACGCACATACATTTAAATGTGTGCGCGTGCTGCTGTGAAACTGCACACAATGTGCTTGTTAGCCATGTTGCTAACTTTGCTATAGGCCCAACATGGACAGACCATGTGGTTTGTCTTACTACTGGCGCGTGCCAGCAGCCGGCTCCATGTGGGCCAGGCCCACTCCGGCACGGAAACGCCTTCTGTTCCTCTGAAACACGCACGAGAGCGACTCTCATCATTATTCAGAGTCACGTGCAGGCTGAGCAGCTGGAAGCTAGCTCTAAATATTAAACAGAACACATTTTAACACCGTAGCACACAGGAGGAGTCGGACTGCTGCGTTTGGACATCACCAGCAGCAGCACCGCGGGAGGAAAAATGCCAGAGTCCTGACAGATGAACTGTCAAAACACTCCCAGTTCATCACTCCCAGTGAGTTCATCACTCCATGATCACTGTATGAGAAGGTCAAACTTGAACCAGTTCAGTGTCGACTCCCCACACTGAACTTTCAGTCACATGTCAGAGGAGTACAGACTTCAACATGTTTTCAGATGATCAGCTGGCATGTCCCCAACACTGTCACGCGTCTACTCCAGAACCACAGGTTGTCCAACACAAGCACAACACCTGTTTTAGTGCTGGACTGCAGTAACGCCAGCACCCTCTTCGGAAATGGTAGTAATGCTAGCACTCCCCCGATTTTGCTGTGCGCATCTGCGTCAGGCATTACGGTGCGCAACTTTCCAAGTGGCTTTCAAAATAAAAGCCAGGTACCCAGACATACAGTGCAGCAATCTGAAGGACTTTTGTTTGACAGCGTTTTATTCATTTTAAAATGTATTTTATATCTGTTGGTAGTAAATATTAAAATAAATAAAGGAGGACTTTTTAAGTTTGACAGCATAAAGAAGGACTTTTTAAGTTTGACAGCGTTTTATTCATTTTAAAATGTATTTTATATCTGTTGGTAGTAAATAATTAAATAAATAAAGAAGGACTTTTTAAGTTTGACAGCATTTTATTCATTTTAAAATGTATTTTATATCTATTCGTAGTAAGTAAATAATTAAATAAATAAATAAATCCCCATC
>JBBPBX010063042.1:6975-20645 GCA_038048925.1 Garcialebias charrua
CTGGCCAAGAAGGCTCACCAGCGTCTCTACTTTCTCCGCAAGCTGAAAAGGGCTGGAGCTTCAACCCCCATCATGTGCACCTTCTACAGAGGTGCCATAGAAAGTGTCCTGACCAGCTGCATCACTGTGTGGTTTGGTGCATGTACTGCATCCTGCCGCAAGAGCCTCCAGCGCATCGTGAGAGCAGCTGAGAAGATCGTCGGCACCTCCTTCCCCTCACTGCAGGACTTACACAGCAACCGCCTCACTCGGAAAGCCCTCTGCATGGCAGGTGATCCCACACACCCACTACACAGCTGCTTCAGACTGCTGCCATCAGGGAGGAGACTGAGGAGTCTCCAGGCTCGAACCAGCAGACTAAATGACAGCTCTGTTCATCAGGCAGTCAGGATGCTAAACTCTCTGCCTGCTCTGCCTCCCCTCCCACTTGTACTGCCTTAACACAAAAAAACTTTCACACATTACCACACAACACAAAGATTTTAACACTGGACTCTGTGTCATCAAACGGGTTACTCACTAAACTCTCGGTCATGTGCTCATTCAGTTTGCACTACTTCTCATATTGCACTAATGTTTGTATTACATCACTGCCTCATACTACTGTTTACATTCACTGTTTACATACTACTGTTTACATTCACTGTTTACATTTATTACTACTGTTTACATTTATTACTACTGTTTACATTTATTACTACTGTTTACATTTACACTACTTTTATATCTACAGTACTGCCGATACATATACAGTATTCTCTGACCAGCCTTATTTATATGGAAGCCATTGTGTCTCATATATAAAATTAAAATGGATTAGCAGAAATGCTTTTTCATTTCAAAATCAAGCAGCAATTTTTGACTCATAAATAAAATTAAAATTAAATCATTTTCATTTTCTAAATCAAAACTGCTTATTGTGTAACTTAATTAAAAAGATAAATAAAATAACGTTTGACATTTCATTTTCAAAACATGTCCCAGTAAAAAGTGACCAAAAATCATTTTGAAATGTCAATTTTGAAAATTATAATGAAATAGCAGAAATGCTTTTTCATTTCAAAGTCAAGCTGCCTTTTTTGTCTCATAAATAAAATTTAAATTAAATCATTTTCATTTTCTTCTTCAGCACTGCTCATTTTATAGCAGAACTCCAGAGGGAACTAAGAACAATTTGCATTTTCATTTTCACTCTCAACCGTGGTCAAAGTGTAACATTAATCAATCTGTTGGCAACTGTCCCCCTCTTACAATGCTGTTATTGCTAGTATCCCTCAGCCCTCTATGAATAGCAAACCTCCATCAGGGTGCTAACGATCTATTGTTAGGCTGATGGTCCTCCTTGATCATGTGAGCAGCTGGTTTAGGCTGTCATCAGCCAACTGGTTGTTCCACTGTGAGAGGGTGCTATTTATAAAACTGAGCTGAATACAGCACCTCAGACTGAGGAAGTCTTTCGGATGAAAGACAAAACGTTTCTACAATTTTTTTTTTCTTTTTTGCATGTCCAGAGGACCAGACTGTTCCACGTGCGCGGATGAAAACTAAAGGGGACAGGGCCTTTCAGTCAGTGGCCCCCAGGCTCTACCCACTGAGCAAGGAGACGTCTATACGACGTCTTTTTCAGGTCATTTCTGGACGTCGAAACCAGGTCCCTGGAAGGTCGAAAACGTTACGACAGATGACGTCTTTTCCCCGACGTCTTTTAGACGTCTTTTTTCCGACGTCCAACAGACGTCTATATTCCTGACGTCTAAAAGGCGTCTACATTAGACGTCTATATTCCTGACGTCTAAAAGGCGTCTACATTAGACGTCTATCTGACGTCAATAACTTACTGTATTTAGCTTATTCTAATTAGGCTATTATATTTAACTTATTTTAGTCACTTTACATGCTGCTTGTCAAAATCATGCTATGCATATAAAAAGTATAATGAATCTACTTTAAAATTGCGTTGAGGCAAACAAATCTAGGGAAATACATTTGACCATCCGCATCCGCAGCTTTAAAATCCTACAAACAGTTGGATTAAGTTTTACAAATCACTCCATAAATTTTACCTTTATCCTGTTTATTTGACACAATTTAAAGGAACAGCATAACACATAAAATTGAGAATTCCACCTTTGGTAACTTAAAAAAAAAGCTTTACATTACGGAACTTATCAACTGGTGGCAACACAAAATACACAAACAAATCTATAAAAGTACACAGCTCACTTGGGTCTGTACTTCACATAATTTTTTTTTTTTAAATGCCTTCATTCTTTGGCCGTACTTCACATATTTTTTTTTTTTAAATGCCTTCATTCTTTGGCCGTACTTAACATAAACAATAAAAAAATTTTAACATGCCTTCATTTTTGGTCTGTACTTAATTTTTTTTTAACATGCCTTCATTTTTCTTTTTGATATAGCAGGCAGTAACAAGAGAAATAAAAAAGCTGTATAAAATTACAGTCCCCTCACCACAAAAATAATCTGTACAAAGTGTGCTGGTCATAATATTTTAAATAAGTTGTTTTATTTCAGGAATTCCATTCAAAAAGTGAAATATTCATTACACACAGACTGATATATTTCAAATGTTTATTTCTTTTAATGTTGATGATTAAAACTGACAACCAATGACAACCCTAAATTCAGTATCTCAGAAAATTAGACTACTACTTGAGCTCAATAAAAATAAAGTATTTTTATAAATGTTGGCCAACTGAGATGTATGAACATGAAATGTACAATATGTACATCTTTCAATAGTTGGGGCTAAGGACCATGCTACCATGTTAATACTTTTCAGTTGGCCAACATCTATAAAAATCATTTTTTAATTGATCTCAAGTAATGTAATTTACTGATAATGAATTTGGAGTTTTCATTAGTTGTCAGTTATAATCATCAGCATTAAGATTATTTTTAAATATATCAGTCTGTGTGAATGAATATACAGTAATACTGTATAGAAGTTTTACTTTTTGAATGGAATTACTGAAATAAATAACTTTTTCACAATATTCTAATTTTATGCCCAGCACCTATTTGCATCTCCCCCCCAAAAATGTGTTCCTCAGTTCTGTGTGAGCCCGTATCCTCCACTTCTATGTGGCACGTTTTAAATGTCCTGTGTGACCCTATGTCCTCCACCTCTTTGGGGTGCATTAAATGTCCAGTGTCCACTTCTTTGTGGTGCATTAAATGTCCAGTATCCACTTCTTTGTGGTGCATTAAATGTCCAGTGTCCACTTCTTCGTGGTGCATTAAATGTACAGTGTGAAAGCCCCACCTCCACTTCTTTGTGGCACATTTTTTCATTCAACCTTTATTTATACAGGCTAGCCTCGTTGAGCCACGGGGACTCATTTACAAGAGAGACCTGTCTCACTCACACCCAAGGTCATAGAGTCCCCATCAGTCTAACATGCATGTTTTTGGACTGTTGGAGGAAACTGGAGCCCCCGGAGAAAACCCACGCATGCACGGAGAGAACATGCAAACTTCACCCAGAAAGGCCCCCGGACCGGGATTTGAACCGGGGACCTGCTCGCTGAGAGGCAGCAGCTCTACCAGTTGTGCCAGTTGTGTTAATTGTCCAGTGTGAGCCCATGTCCTCCTTTGCATGTTTTAAATGCTCTGCAGCATGAGTCCTTATAAAATCCTTTGTTGCTGCAGAATCTCCATTCATGATTCCATCTGCATTTGCAAAAAAACAAACAAAAACAAAAAGTAATTAGCAATATGCAAGGGCAACCTGGAAAATGCACAGTGTCTTGCTGGGATCTCCCTGATTAATAAATAAATAAATAAAAACATCCATCCCAGCAAATGTTGATAGGTGGCTTTGAGTTTTTGCCAATCACTTAGAACACTAGTTAACACACTAACACACATTTTTATTTATTAACCTTTATTTAAGCAGGCAAATCCCATAGAGATCACAGATCTTTTTTTCAAGGGAGGCCTGGACCTGAAGGCAGAACATGCATGTTTTGGATCTGTTGCAGGAAACCGGAGTACTCGGATAAAACCCACGCAAGCACGAGAAGAACATGCAAACTCCACAGAAACACTCCAGGTCCAACCGGGGATTGAACCCAGGACCTTCTTGATGTGAGACAATAGTGCTAACCACTGAGACATCGTGCTGCCAAATTTGAGTCAGAGTCAGAGAGAATTTATTGTCATTTGCACCGCATGTAGTACATGTGTTGAAAACGAGATTATGTACACAGGGTCCCAGTTACATCCAACAACAAATGCAAGAGAAAAACAATAATAACATCTAGGATTAACTAAGAGAGACATCAGCTAGTAATACACTAAGCCCTAATGTAGTAGAAAAACATCATTATAAACAGCAGCACGAACATGAGTCATTATGAGCAGATGGTCACAGATGAACGCAGCAACAAGAAACAGATCAGTATCAACATGATGTGACATTTTGCAGTGTTTATTCTTATTATTTATTTATTCATGAGTCTGACAGCCTCAGGGTAGAAGCTGTTCCTCAGTCTAGTGGTTCTACATTTGATGCTCCTCAACCTCCGTCCCGAGGGGAGTGGTGCAAAGAGTGAGTGTGCTGGGTGAGTGAGGTCTTTCATGATGCAGGTGGCTCTTTTTCTGCATCTGGAGGTGTAAATGTCTGTGATGGTGGGGAGACTGACTCCCACAGACTTCTGTGCAGCCTTCACCACTCTCTGTAGAGCTTTCCTCTCTGCAACTGTGCAGCCTCCATGCCACACGTTAGAACTTTCCTCTCTGCAACTGTGCAGCCTCCATGCCACACGTTGATGCTGGAGCACAGGACGCTCTCCACTGCACACCTGTAGAACGAGGTGAGGACTGAGCTTCTCAGACCAGCTCGTCTCAGCCGTCTGAGGAAGTAGAGTCTTTGATGTCCTTTCTTGATCAGGCTGGTGGTGTTGTTGCTCCAGCTGAGGTTATCATTCAAGTGTACACCCAGGTATTTGTAGCTGGAGACCACCTCCACCGCAGATCCACCTATATACAGTGGGGTGTGGGTGTGTTTGTTCCTTCTGAAGTCCACAATCATCTCCTTCGTCTTCTTCACATTCATGTGAAGGTTGTTCTCTTTGCACCAGCTCTCCAGATGTTCCACCTCCTGTCTGTAGCTGGATTCATCATTATCTGTGATGCATCCCACCACAGCTGTATCATCTGCAAACTTAACAATATGACAGCCTGGATGTGTGGCTGTACAATCATATGTGAGCAGAGTGAACAGAAGAGGGCTCAGCACACATCCTTGAGGAGAGCCAGTGCTGAGGGTGATGGTGGAGGAGGAGAAGTTGTGGATCTTCACGGACTGTGGTCTGTTTGTTAAGAAGTCTAGTACCCAGTTACAGATGGAGGGGCTTAGTCCAAGTGTAGATAGTTTGTCTATCAGAGTTTGGGGGATCATGGTGTTGAAGGCAGATGTGAAGTCCACAAACAGCAGACGCACGTATGAGTCCTTCTGATCCAGGTGGGTGAGAGCAGTGTGGACCACAGAGGAGATGGCGTCCTCTGTTGATCGGTTCTTGCGGTATGCATATTGATGAGGGTCCTCGCTGATGTTGACGGTTGTCTTGATGTGGGACATGACCAGTTTCTCAAAACATTTAGCGACTATCGGGGTGAGAGCCACCGGTCTATAGTCATTCAGACCAGTCACTGTGGAGCTTTTTGGGACTGGGATGATGGTGGCAGTCTTCAGGCAGGTGGGAACTGACTCCACATCAGCACATCAGTTAAAAAATTGCTGCAAAACGCACTCGAGTTGCCAAACATTTTCATATCTATGAGGTGCCATTAGCAAAGTTACAAAAATCAACAGCAATATTTTAGTTTAGAGAAAACATTTTTTTCCAGTCAAATTTTAACCATGTTATTAATACACGTCGTTCTAAATTAAATATTTAATTTGATAGCTAAATATTTAGTTTACAAAACTAAATACTGAACTTGCAAGTAAAATATTTAGTTCAGATGGTTAGTGGGTGGGTGAGCGTGTGTTGATACATACCTATCAAGAAATTTGTAGACAAAGTCCTTGGTGTGCTTTCCTCCAATTCTGGAAATTTGCAGAACCTGTTGGAATAAATCCATGATATAGTTCACTGACACTTCAAAGTGTTTGGTTGTACAGTACAGTACTGCGTTATGCTCGGCTTTCCTCCAGACTTGTAAAACCTACCAGGGTAGCAAATTTGGAGTCACGAGGTGCTCCTCTCTCACAAAATCCTCCATGGTCTCTATCCTTTTTGGCACAGGGTGGGAGAGGGATGTAGGGCTAGGCGATCGCCGAGGTCAATGAAGAAGTTGAATACGCTGAAACACTGGGGGGAAAAATAAAACAAAAACACACATGTCTTGATTACAATCTCTCCAACAGCAAGGTGGCTGTGGTTGATCATTTTTTTCCAAGTGTCTCACTGCTAACTGTTCAATACTTACCATCCTGAGGCAATGGGAATGCCCATCTTCCAATTTCTGATCTGGAAGTGGCATCGGTTTTCCATGAAAAAAATAATAAAATAAATTTTATTTTGCAAGGCCTGATAAAATAAACAATGGTTTAAAGTGTAATGTATACCGGTACTCACTGGGCGTTGACAGGTCCTTGGGTTGAGGCGCTGCACTTGCTGAGGACAAAAACAAAAGATTATTCAGCGATGCAAAATAATTAAGATGAAGCAAAAAGGTGCATTAGCTGTGAAATGTCCTCTAGGACCAACGCTCCACAAATTTATTTATATATATATATATATATATATATATATATATATATATATCTATATATATCTATATATATATCTATCTATCTATATATATATATATATCTATATATATATATATATATATATATATATATATATATAAAAAGAAAAAAACACAGTTGTTTATAAACACAACTGGAGCGACAGAGATATTAGTCAGAATGTAGTTTACAGTACAGTACAGTACTCATCTAATTTTGCCTAGTCAAAGTAAAATTAGATAGAAGGAGACATTTTAAAGGTATTGTGACATGATTTTATAAATTTGAATATTTGTCAGAACATATATATCTTATATCATTGAGCTCTGTTCGTTTTTGCAAAATAAATTATAAATATATTAAATTTTTATTCCAAGTTATGGTAGTTTTTTTCTCTGGGATACGCCCCTAAAAATCTGCGCATTTCCGCAAAAACTTCATTGTGACGTGCCTACGTGACTACGGGAAGGCACGCTCCAACGTGCATTTAAATAATAATGGGGAGCATGTCCGATTGCGTCTGAGATATATCATTTTAAGACAGTAAATCATCCAAAACTCTCATTAATGAACCCTCCCTGAATAAAAAGAAACTACAGATGTTACCTGATCGCGCAGACATAATTTAAAAATACATTATTAGCAACGTGTTTGCTCCGGGCTCTCGGCTAATGTTTCTTAGCAGCCATCTTGGCAAACAGAGTCCCTTACCCCAAAAATACACTACACGCGGCTCCGCTCCACCCCGCTCCGCAGGTCGCAGCTGAGCGAGTCCAAAGTCCACGGCCTCCGCTCAGCTCAGGTCCGAGTGGATGCGCCGCTCCAAGACGCATGCGCGGGAATTGCGAGATTGCGCGATAAATCAAGTGATAAATAATGAAGTCAGAACAAAACAATTCACTCGGTGGAAGAAAGAGAACAACTGTAAAGGCTGCCTTGATCTTCTCTCGTAAATAAGCGACAGGACATGGTTTGAGCAACAGGAAGTGATGTTTACATTTCAGAATAAAATACTTATTTATTTTTTTATTTCTTGTATTGCGTTATTAGGTGTAGTCATAGTCATAAATATAATAGTTTAGTCATAGAATAGTCATAAATAATAGTTTGACAGCATTTTTGTACAAATAAATCCGTATAGAGCTAGGATTAGTCCGCCCGTGGTGATTTTATTTTGTAAATACGGAAGTTGTGCTCGTTCCTTTTCCTGTTGGTGCGACGTAATCTTCAAAAGTTGACTCCGGCACAGCTCCGTCATCCGGCAGAAATAGAAAAATTTCTAATTTTGACGGACTGCCGTCCGCTCGCCGCAGCTCACCGCCGCCGTGCGGAGCCAGTGTACTTTATCTCATTGATTATAATGGGTGCGTATTTGCTGCGGAGGTCGGACCGGAGCGGGGCGGAGCCGGAACGCGTGTAGTGTATTTTTGGGGTGACACCGGTCACGTCTGAGATATATCATTTTAAGACAGTAAATCTTCCAAAACTCTCATTAATAAACACTCCCCGAATACAAAGAAAACAACAGATGTTACCTGATTGCGCTGACATAATTTAAAAATACATAAATAGCAACGTGGCCTGTACTGTATCTCGGCTAGTGTGTTAGCTGCTACCTCGGCTTTTTATTACCGGTTGCGTCAGCGATATATCATTTTAAGACAGTAAATCATCCAAAACTCTCATTAATATCCCTCCCCGAATAAAAAGAAAACAACAGATGTTACCCGATTGCGCTGACATAATTTAAAAATGCATAAATAGCAACGTGGCCTGTACTGTATCTCGGCTAGTGTGTTAGCTGCTACCTCGGCTTTTTATTACCGGTTGCGTCAGCGATATATCATTTTAAGACAGTAAATCATCCAAAACTCTCATTAATATCCCTCCCCGAATAAAAAGAAACTACAGATGCAGACATAATTTAAAAATACATTATTAGAAAAGTGTGTGTGCTACTGATTCGGCTAGCTTGTTAGCAGCGAACATAAATAATCTGCCGTGATAATTGGCTTCATACACTCACAGTGTATAAAGTAAAACAACATGAACTCACGTAAAATATATAGTTTAGAATCTAAAACACTACACACCTCCGATTATGTTTACACAAAGACTTACTCATCTCCTGGACAGTCTTCCATGGTCCCTGCGTTGTTTGCATGGTAGCTCCTGTGGGACTTTCTTCTGTAGATTTTCTTTTAAAAATAGTAGGAATAGCATCCGGTTTTAAAAGTCTTCTGAATCTTACTGGTAATCCTAAAGATTCTTGTAAACCAGGTCTTTCCAGATAACAATCGGCAGTAAAATGGTCGCTGCAGACATACGAGTAGGAACCCACCGGTCCTTGTCTGGTCCATTCTGATTCTTGTCGAAGTTTCTCATCTTTTGGAAATTTGTGAAGAATCACTTGTTCACTGCTGATATTAGAACACACAAATGCGCTACAACGTGACGGCATTTTTCAAGTTACACAAAAAAAAGAGCCGATCTTTCAGGAAATGAATTCTATGGCAAGCAGTTAACACACAAAACAAACGGGCAAGGCTCTGCCTTCTGCCCGTTGTGACGTTGATGACTGGCGACGACGACTGGTGATGACGTATTGCGGAAATGCGCGGAATTTTAGGGGTGTATCCCAGCAAGTACCAGAGAAAAACATTACCATAATTTAGAATAAAAATTTTACATATTTATAATTTATTATGCAAAAACGACCAGAGCTCAATGATATAAGATATATATGTTCTGACAAATATTCAAATTTACAAAATCATGTCACAATACCTTTAAAGCTTTTTTTTTATTTCATATTTACTCATTCATTTGTAACTGAAAAGCTTTGGTCTGAATTCAGGTCATCTGGACAGTTTTTTTCCTTCTATTTTTTAATGCTGAAACGTTTCACCTTCCAGCTGGCCCCCGCCCAGTGTACACACACAAAAGGAAGAAAAAAAAGACACGGCGATGGCGTTGTAACACGCGGAGGAAGTAAGCACTGTAGTGAATACAGTTTTCCAAAAATGCTGCCCAAAGCTGTACAACGCTGGCCGCTCAGCACATGCGTGTTAATGGAGACGCGTGCAGGCCTCGATCTCAAAGCAAAACAAAGAAACAAACAAAACTCGTAGCATACGGCTTACTTGGATAGAATTTATTTTCTAAACTGTACTGTTCGATTTTCCTTTACATCGTCTGCCGCAGTCGTAGACACAAGTTAGCTTACCTTAGCACAATGTAGCTTAGCTGTTAGCTACATGTACGTCGTGACCACAGAATTCAAGAGAACAAAGCTATAAAACAGAACCAATTACCTTCAACTTCTGAATGGATTGCAGCAAGTTTAGGGCAGGAGTTCCGTGACAAATGAACAGAACAGAACACAGTTGAGCTCCGTGATCACCGCAGCACAGACAGAATATAAACAACAACGGTTGAGATTCAAGCCAGGGCGGTTCAACAAGAGAGGCGTTGACTGGTTGGAATGATCACGTGATACCTCCGCCAATCCAATCATAACGCTCGAGTTCCGAAGTTCTTCTTCTTGTTTTTTAATGGAAGAAAGCAAAAAACACAAGTACTGCCACCTACTGAAATGAATGTGTGACCGCGACGTCGTGGAATAAATGAGGTTTCTTGTAAATGAGTCGATCGAATGAGATATAACCTGCCTAAAGGTTTAATGAATGAATAACAACAACAAACAACAACAATAATTATATTCTTCAAATAAATAATATACATTTGTAAAAAAGAAAAAAAGAATTGAGGAAATGCATTAAAATGTTATTAAAAAACAACATTCTTAATAAATCAATAGGCTATATGCCACGGACTTCCTTTCTAGCACTTCCGCATTCATGGGCCAGAGGGCGCACTTCCGGTTCACAGCCACAGAATGACGATCTTTACACAATCTCTGCATGACTTGCCGACAGTCAAGGATGTGTACCGAATTATTCAGACCTTGTCTAAAGCGCACATCTAAGAAAGACAAAGGATTAAAGCTTTATGTGTCCAACTACATAAATAACTCTGAAGGTAAGTCTGTATTTGTTTTCAGTTCACCAAACTGCATCATGTAGGCTAACACAGCTAACATAGTTAACCCTTGCTAAATTGTTGAGTAAACGTGTTTTGTCTGTACATTTCTGATTTAACACAAATGTTAGTTTCAAACAAGGAGGCAGGAGAAGTCAGGGCTGAGTGTTTACAGTCCATGAGGAGCAGCCAGAAGCCACTGTTTGAGTCAAAGGCACCTGACAGTTCAGTTTCAAACAAGGAGGCAGGAGATTTAGAGCAGATTTAGAAACACAAGTTATTTTAATTTAATTATTTTAATTCAAGTTTGTGTACAAAACTTGAGTTGAAGTTAAATATCAGACAATATAAACTCTTTATATTCAACACATATCTGCTATATGGTTTTGTGAATCTCACTGTTTATAGCAGCTCTTAATAAGAGATGTTTTCTTTCACTGGACAGGACACCGTAGTGATGATGATGAGGGAGCCAGCACTGTTTATAGCAGCTCTTAATAAGAGATGTTTTCTTTCACTGTACAGGACACCGTAGTGATGATGATGAGGGAGCCAGCTGGTCCAGCCTGGATGTTTGTGAGCCGAGATCAAATACAAACAAGTTGCTCCACTGATGACGAAGGACATGTGATCCATGTGGATGGTTGAACAGAAGAGCTGCTTCATCACTTACCTTTGTCTGACTGATTAATGTTTTTAAATCTCCATTAGCTGTCGAGGAAGCTGTGACTTAAAGTCAGAAGCTGTAATGCTATAAACTGTTTAAATCTTGTGCCTCAAACGTTTTCTACAGTAATGTAACATCATCATCAAATTTGTTTTTAATAAACTGGCTAAAATAAAACTGAACTCTAAGCCTGTCTTAAATCAACATACACATTTTTTTGGGTGATAATATGAAGACAAAGTCAGAATGTTTTGAACATTTTATTTTCTTACAAGTAGTAAGTAGTGTGACTGTAGTGTCAGGGTACAGTAGTCCTGAAGTATGCAGGTAGATTTTTATGCATCTGCTCTTCAGGTATCGGGTCCTAATTGAGCCGAGTACTGTCAATAAAAAGTTGCAGTGATAATCCGCCTGACCGTGGACTGATGGACACCGTACCGGTCAGCAAGGTCCCGTTGCTTTCATCCAAGGTCAAGGTCATTTAAGAACAGGAAGAACTCAACGGGCTGCAGGATATTGGTTGACGGGGTGGTGTGGATAAATAATCAATAAATAACACTGAACAACTGGTAATAACTAATAATTCAATCTCAATGTCACTACTTGTGCAATAACCTGTCACACAACCTGTGTAATGTTGATTATGTGTAGTGTATATATATATATATATATATATATATATATATATATATATATATATATATATATATATATAACTATGTGCATGTTAGCTTGTACTGTATTACTAGTTTGAAATACTTACAGTAGTTCATTCAAATTCATCCTGCTGCATCATTACTGTATATCCAACCATGTTTACTGTCTCTCTTCAGGACTTTGTGAATATTATAATTACTTTTTCACTTTGCATGCTTTTAGTATAGTTTGATTTTTAGCAAGTCAAATCTGCTCTTCTCATCCTGAGCACTTCATTGTACTGTTAACTCTGTGTTAACCTGTATATGACAAATAAACACAACTTGAACTTGATGGGGAGTTCCTCTCAGTTCTTGGTGAACACCGACCATGAATGGCAGAGCAGAGCAGTCATGGGTCAGAAACACATCAGGAGGTCAGATGATGCAAACCTGAAAAAACAAAAAAGTGTTCATATTTACCTACATAACGTAAAAAACCAAACAGAGAACTCTTTATGAGAGTTATGCTTTAAAATAAATAATTACATCTCAGGAAATAAAAGTTTAATTGAAGTGAAACAGTTCTGGTTTCATATTAAAGGAAACTGCAGAGAATATTTCAGAGGTGTAACAGCCCTGAAGTTACTAGGAGTTTACAAACATATTTACAGATTAGAAAACTGTTAAAATCTGAATATTATTTTCAAAGTATGTAGTTACAAACTTTTATTAAATCACTCATCATGACTCCAACATTAAATCTACAAGTGCAGGATGTGGAGTCGAGTCATATTCATGTTTCTTACTGAGCTGCAGCTGTGTTCTCCTCCTCGCTGTCCTCTGCTGCTTCTCTCCCAAAGCCCCGGTCATGGAAGGGAGAATTATTCCACTGGAACAATGCAGGTACAGCTCATTTTTAACCACTGTTTGATGCTGGCTCTTGAATATTCTGAGGTTTAAAACGCCGGCTACAACCGAGTGTTAGCTTTAAGGCTAACTCGGTTAGCCACGAACTCTGGCATTAAAATATAAAAAACTAAGCGCTCTATTGTCCCTGCTATTCACTGGACACAACGGCACACAACAAATCTCTCTTGTTGTACCAGTAGCTCGCAGATAATTTACCTTTTGTGTCTTTTACATGGTCTAGTTCTAGAAGCTACCGCTAAAAACAACTGCTGTCGACCAGAACCGGAAGTGTAGCGTAGAGCCCAGATTTTAACGGAAGTACGTCACCACTACCCGTGGCATATACCCTATTGTCTAACTGCAAATTTATGGTCCTAAAAGTTTAACTCTGTGAACCAGGTCCAGATAATGTCCAAAACTGACGTTCATACGACGTACAAATGCGGTCATAGTTAAGGCCGAGATACAGTGAAGCAGACTCCGTATACGCGCGTATACGGACGTATACGCGCGTATACGGAGCGGCTGCTTCACTTCAGCTGACTTCAGCTCAGACGTTCTCCTTGTTGTAATATGAGCTGCTGCACACGAAGGGGACAACTGAGCACGCTGATTGGTCACTTGCTGACACGCCTACTGAATTGATTGACAG
>JBBPBX010063043.1:0-20645 GCA_038048925.1 Garcialebias charrua
GCTGGTACAAAATGCTGCTGCACGATTTTTGACTGGTACAGGCAGACGTGAGCACATCACTCCAGTTTTAATGTCCCTTCATTGGCTTCCTGTCCAGTTTCGAATCCATTTTAAAGTTTTATTGTTTGTTTTTAAGTCTTTGAACGGTTTTAGTCCCTGTTATCTGTCTGAACTGCTTCAACTTTATGTGCCATCACGTGCTCTCAGATCCGCTGACCAGATGCTTTTAGCAGTCCCAAAAACCTTTTATAAGACCAGAGGAGACAGAGCATTTTCAGCTCTGGCTCCTAAATTGTGGAACGAGCTGCCACTGAAGGTCAGGCAGGCCCCATCAATATCTGTTTTTAAAACTCGTTTAAAAACACATATGTTTTCATTGGCTTTTAAACCAGAATGAGTTCACATCTCTGTTTTAGTGTTGTATTATTTTACTTGTGATGTACCGATATTTATATGATTGAGATTGATTGTTTTTATTGTTTTGTGCTTGTTTTTATTCTTGTACAGCACTTCGGACGGCTGCTGCTGTATTTTTAAGTGCTTTATAAATAAACTGGTATGGTATGGTATGGTATATAGAACAAATGTTGGAATTGATAAAGACAGAATTTGTCAAGATACAAACTTGGTTTAAAATAAATAAATTATCATTAAATCTAGAAAAAACTAATTACATGATATTCGGTAATAAAAAGAAAACTGTTGATGTTCCACTCAAAATTGAGGATGTTGAGATTTGTAGAGTGAGTGAGGTGAAGTTTTTGGGTGTTATCATTGATGACAAACTGACATGGAAACAACACATAAATTCTGTAAGAATAAAAATAGCTAAATCGATTGCAGTACTGTACAAAGTCAGAGACCTATTGAATGATAAAGCTCTGTATTTGTTGTATAACACAATCATTGTTCCACACTTAATCTATTGTATTGATGTTTGGGGGAATGCGTGTAAAACAATCACAAAGCCTATTTTTGTATTACAGAAAAGAGCTGTAAGAATTATCACTAGAAAACATTACCGTCATCCATCAAGTACATTATTTTATCAACTGAAGTTATTGAAGTTCCATGATTTGGTAGACTATAATATTTTATCAGTTATGTATAGGGCTCAAAATAATGCATTACCTTTAAATATCCAAATGCATTTTGTTAAAAGACAAAGTTGTTATAATCTTAAGGGGACAGAGATGTTTGTAAAACCACAATTCAGAACTAGTTTGAAGGGACGTTCTACCTCAATCCAGGGAATTAGATTATGGAATGGCTTGGAGAATGTAGTTAAAAATGCCAAGTCAATGTTTACATTTAAGAAAATGATCAAAACAAATGTGTTAAAAAAATATATGAAATAGCGTAATGTGTATTGTATTAGTTAGAAAATTAGAAAGAGTTAGTCATTTTGTACTGTTGGTTGAAGATTATTATTGTTTAATCTGATTGTTGGAAAAAGTTGGTTGAAGATTATTATTGTTTACATGGTTGATTATTATTGTTTAATCTGATTGTTGGAAGTAAGGGGCAGATATAATAAGATTTATTCTTCTTTCTGCTACCTTTCATTTTTTAAATATTTTGTACATTATCATTTATGAGATTGTCTTGTATTGTTTCTTTTGTTAAAAAAAATGAACAAATTTAATAAACATAAACATAAACAATGAATACTCATATAACCAGAGATAACAGTGAAATTAACAGCTTCAGCTATTAACAGATTTAATTTAATTATTTTTCAACTATGAACAACTTTTATTTATGTATTTTTCAGCTATTGACAACGTTTATTTTCAACTTTTATTTTGAAAAGCAACACGCAGCGTTTCGCCGCGGCATTACCGTAGTACATGTTGTAAACGCGCATAGTCAGTGCCAGCTCTGGTCAGTGCTGGACGGAGCTGAGTGGAGGCTCACTTTACCGCGGTCTTCAGTGCCGTTGCCATGGTGATGTCGTTGTCATGGTGATGCGACAACGTGCCGCAGTTGCTCTAAGCGACTGTTTGAACCGGTTCAAATAACTTTTATCTCCATAAATATGAACCCACCGGCTACGTATTACGGTCAGCTCGATAAAAGAAATCCAGTTATTATAGCTTTCAAACGAGACATGCAGTCATTTTTAACACAAATTAAGCAAGCCGCAGACAACAGCTCCCAAGCTAAAGGGTAAGAAAATGAAATGTTAGCATCATAGTTAGCATAGCTTTATAGCAGGTAAGTGCTTTCCTGGTTCATGTCATTTATGTTAATTATGATGTTAAGTAACATTTAATATTACGTTTGGTTTTATATTTGATAGCAAACATAAAGACATTTAACGACTTGTCATACATCATGTTTGTCTAATTAATTTTGGGTTAAAATCTTGTTTTTTAGGATTAAAATTCTCGTGGAGATATGGAAAAAGTACAAACATCGCCTGCCTGACAAGTTGTACCAGGAGCACATGCTGCAGACTGCAGACTTTCTGTATGAAATGAAGGTATAGTGCAATTTAAAATAATGGAATACCTGTTAATATTCCTTTTCAGTCTTAGCGTAAAGCTGCCTAATACAGTAATATTAGTCAAATCAGGTAATCTTGATTTTGTTCAAACACTCTTTATTTCAGAGCCTAACCAAATTAATTAATGGAGATTTGTTGCATCAGACTGTACAGTATTCATTTTTTGCAGCAGTTCCCAAAGCATGCTTAAATCACAGCATTAGAGAATCCTTTTCAGTTTTCCACCCTTCCTGTGTATTTGCAGCTGTACCAAATGGCCCAGTGGTATGGCTACGGTCTCTGCTTGCTCCAGTTCAGCTCAGTGAAAGTGACTGAGATCACAGATGTGGACCACTTCATCTGTTGCTTTTTCCCTGAAGGTCTGGACCCAGAACAGGACACCTGTGTGATGAAGGTAAACTGGCAAACAGGAGCTTGTTTTGCCTTGACAAAAATAAAGTAAAATAAAATAAATAAAAATAAAATAATAAATCCTGTTTCATTATTTGAATATTTTAAAAGATTTATTCTAAACTGCTGTTAAATGCTTTTATGTAGCGTATTAAGATGTGTTTTGTTTGTGTTCAGATGCGTGCGATGCTCGGCTGTTCACTGTGTATCTTTGAGGAGGTAAAAAAGTGCAGCTCCCTTAGTGAGACAGGCCTCCATGTTCTGCTGCGTGTGCTGCACTTCATCAAGATCATGATGCAGACATGTCAACAACATGAACGCATCTCCTGGATGACATATAATGGTACACTGCTATACTTTGTAAACTTCACAGTGTTTAAATGCTGATTAAGAAAAAAAACAGAGAAAAAATGTGTTGTAAAACTGAAACAGAGATAACTCATTTTACCTTTATTTGTCCTCTGAAAGCTCAATGAGATGAACACAAACTGTTTTTAATAATCTGTCAACTAACTCATCAATATTGAAAATGATACGTTAATTTAAAAAATACACTCCATAAAAGCCAAAAAATTACCCTTTATTGTGACAACTTGTTTTTAAATTTCTTTTGTTTTAGTGCAGCTCACACTTTATTTTTTTGATTACACTAAACTTTAAAGTATGTGGTGAAGCTTAAAGTGCACAGAGAAATTATATAAAAACAATACTAGTAGTTGTAGTAGTAGTAGTAATAATAATAATAATAATAATAATAATAATAATGTGCTCTGGATGGACTTTTAATCTGCAACCACAAACATTTATTTAAAAAAAATACTGTATGCAAACCAATGCTAATAATTTCATTAAATAACTATACTTTTGAATAAAACAACTAACAATTAGTTACTTAATTCTTACATTTGTTGGAGGAACAATGCTAATAAAATATACATTTTTACTCAATGTATATTTTATTCATTTTTTAATTTATTTAATTTACATTAATAACACACAACATAAAAAACATACAACAAAAAAAGAACCCCTCACATCCTACCCCTCCCATACCAGATTGGCTAAATAGGCACAGATATATTTATACAGACACTGACACACTTTCAATATAAACCAGAAATGGCTGCCGAGTGTCCCAAATTTTTCCAACAAATCTCCTCATAGTGTATCTGATCCTTTCCAAGTGAACATGAGACACTGATGAAATATACAAATGTATTTAACCATCTTATGTTTCAGAATTGTTTTTATTCTGTAATAATGACTATGTTTTGTTTATTCCATCCAGGTTCATTACACATTTACAATATCTGCTGGTACTTGATGACTGTGAAGTGCAGTGAGCAGGTATTTAATCAACTTTACATGGCTGTTGTTAGTTGTTGTTTAAACTGTTTTAAATAGATACAGTCTTTTAAAAACACATTGTTTAGTGGCGCTAGAAACATCTCACACAGAGCGTTGAAACTGGCGGTCCAACGTAACATTTATAAAATAAGACAAACTCAATAAAAGTTTTATTCATTCATTCTCTTCGTTCTGCAGCACAACATACAGTTTTATCTACTGAATAAAGTACTCAGTATAGGCTGAGGTACATATACCTGCATACATATCTGTGCCTGTCTTTGTGCTTCTTATGTCACTGTTGATGCTTCTGTTCAGGCGCTGGAGTACCTTCTGTGGGCGAGCAACAGTTTAGATTTGTCCATTCCTTTGATGACGGCCAAATATCTGCCGCTGATGGTCACACTTTATTGTGCGGTCTGTTACTGTTACCATGACATCCAGGCTGAAGTGCAGGCGGAGGTGAGAGGCACATTAGCATCCAGGCAAACAGTGTAGTCACAGCTTTTATCCACAGACTTATCTGTCTGTGCTCATGCTTCAATTTTCAGACTTCCATTCTGTCACCAGTATGGTTTAAAAGAAGATTAGCTGGAGTTTTGTTTACATTTATGCACTGCTAGTTTTTTTATTTATCTACAGCATAAAGGTTTGACTGTTCCAACAATAGATGAAAGTCTTCCTTATACTGTGCTATGTTAAAAAAACATGTTTTATGCTTGTTCATGCTTGTTACTGTGGGTGGGAATTATTTTGACTGTAAGATCAACTTCTTTCTTTGTTTTTGTGTCCTTAAACTGTTTCAGGAATTTGCCAAGAGAGCCCTCAGTAAACTAAATGAACTAGAGATGCTGGAGGAGACAAGTGAAGCTGCTGCCACCAGTGAAACTCAGAGCGTTTACAGAGAAGCATCTATAAAGGCAAGAACACTTTGTTTTTTTAAAGTACGCTGAAATACAGTAATAAAATTAAATATAAAAATCAAAACAACCATTAGAGAATGCATGGAGTGTTTACTGTGTATAAAATGAACACGAAATCATGCAGCTTGCAGTTAAAATTCTAATTCTGAGCTTCTTTTTTTTTTTTTCAGCTTGGTGCCTTGATGTTCAAGCGAGCAGTGTTTGACAACAAAAGGAGACCCAAAATCACACTAAGACTCAAATATAAAACCACACTCAAAGACATCCCCAGAGTAATAACTTGTACTTTGAAGCCATGTCGTGTATTCAGTGTTAAATCTCAACATTCACAGTGTTGCATCTGCTGCTTTTCACTGCAGTGAAATGTGGGAATGAAAGGTTTTATTGTAAATTGTTTATAGTGACGATTCTTCTCTTCTTTTACTTTAACATTTTTTCTTTACCATTCCTTTTTGTGTTTAGCATCTTTCTACAAAGGTTAGATACTTTTATGAGTTAATGTTGCTTTAAAATATTGCCCTAAGTTTTCATGCCTGTTTGTACTGTCTGTTATGTAGGGCTCATGGCCTTGTACACCAACAGAGAGCATGCTGGACCAGTTCGACTGCAGAGCAGGTCAGTTTTTGTGCATTTTGGAGGCGCTTTGGGACAGTCACACACGGCCACTGCAGATGAAAACGCCAGATGATGCAGAACGACATGAAGTGGTTCTGGAGCTCCTGTCTGCTGGCATGAACATACTATCTGGTCAGTAAAACACAGAAAACCTCTACAGTCATGTAACAACATAGGATTGAACAGGTCATATAAATTCTCCTGTATGTTCAGGGGTCACAAGTACTGGTGAGCAAAGACGTGATGACTGTCCAAGTCTGTCTGCTGACATACTGGCACCTGTATGGACTCCAGTGGATTTAATGACTACAGGTAAGCCTCAGTCAGCATGCGGGCTCTTTGTCACACATTAACAGGTTTTGTACAACATTTAAAACGTGGTGTGAGATAATGTGTTGTATTACCAGGAGATGATAAAATACCAATCATGTCTGCAGTGAGGTTCATCAAATTGTTGCTTCAGTACAAACAGTCCGAGGCGTTCACAGAACTTTCCAAAGAGATGCTGAACTTTCTGTCTGTGAGTACTGTATTCTTGTTGACACATTCCATGTTGACGATTTGTTGTGTTTCAGAATTATTTCGAACAATTTAATGCATTTTTACATTTGTGTTATGATGTAGTCTCCATCCGTCCATTCATAAAATTTTATTTTGTCCGACCCATAACTTCTGACCCACTTGAGATAATTAAATAAAACTTCGTATACACATGCATCATCACAAGACGGGAGTGTGTCCAGCTTCAGGATCAAGGTCACAAATAGAGGTCAAATGTTATAAAATGTCTTTGCTTGTCCTGGCCATTTATTATAAATTGCTGTATAATAATTTGTTGAAAGGCGTATAATGTGCCATATACAGTAGTCTCATTCTCTCTGTCAGGGTGTGGAAGGGCAGCTTTTCAGAAAGGCAGAACGGGAGCTCATCTTGCTGCTCAGTTTCAACAATCTGCTGTTTTCTCAGGGAAGCATTCCCAAAAAGAGCAGCAAAAAAGATGGTAACAATACTGGTTTTTATTTAGTGTGATCTTGATTAATAATTAAACTGATAATGTGTTATGTTATAAAATGATGCATAATATGCATATGTTGTTGATGTGAAACCGTTAATGACATTTAACCACCAGTTCAGCTTACGTCATAATTAAAAATAAAATCCTTTTGATCACTGTTTAGTTTTTTAGCAAGCTTGTGACAAATGTATGAATATGTTATTCTAATTATAAAATGCACTAATGTTACTGTTTCACACAATTTTTTTTTAAATTACAGCAACACCTGTATTATTTTACAGTCTTGATTATCTGTGATTTTAACGTTTTCACAGACAAACACAAATCTTTTTTGCTGAGCAGTGAACTCACAGGGTTGATGGACACCTTACACACGTCAGTTTGTGGCGCTGACCCTGTAAGTGACTTATTCACGTTCAGAGTTTGAAGAAAGACCTTCTCAGTGTTTGTGTGTTTATGTGCAACATTTGTATGTTTGTGTAGGAGCTGCAGCCAGATGGAGACCTGGTTTTGGATGCTCTGTTATTTATGTGGGAAAAGCTAAAGGTGTTCATGCAGAATGAGCAAATGGATGCTTCAGAGTTTACACAGATCAATAATCCCCAACAGGTATCTTTTTAAAGAATATTGCTGCAAATGCCAACTGAGTTTATGTATGTTATCAATTACAACACTGTTGATTTCCATTTTACTTTCTAGTCAAAATTGAAGGTTTACTTTACTCTAAAGTATTTCCTGTTGTTTGGGAACATGCTTGCAGTGGGTTTGGTATCTGTCTGTGCTGTGTGAGGTGGCCTTCGCCTATGAGCTGCCAACTGTTGATTGCATGTTGATGGCCGAGATGATCTGGACGTTGGAAAAACAACTGGAGAGAACAGCTGAGTGTTTTAATCAAAAACAAGAGTCAGGTGAGAAATTGTTGGACTCATGCAGAAAGCTAAAATGAATAACACTTGATCCTCCTAATCTGTAGCCATCAAACAAACACAGAGACGTTGTGCTTTTGCTTCTCATGTCTTGTATCAAGCAGCTTGTGAAGGAGCTGATTATGAGCAACTGGGCTCCTCATCTACTTTTAAGGTACCAGACCAGCTCTTTGTGTTAAACATTATTCTATCTTTCTGTATGACGTTGCAGTATTTGTTCGCTACTGTATATGTGGTTTGTTTTTGTGTGTTTGCAGAAGTCAGATACAGAGCTGCTGAAGAAAGTGAGTGAGGTGGTGATGAAGGGTCTTGAAGCTTTGGCACGGGCTGCATCAACATTATTTCCAGCTGACAGCTCAGCGGTGACGGATTCTGCCTTCATGCAGGTGGGTTAACTCATTATCCATGCCTGGAAAAAGTGCAATTTTAATTAAGATATTTATAAATACTGCTGGTTGAGAGCATAGTTTTAAAGAATCAGCAGAAATTATCTGACTTTTATAGAAGTTTACATCCATCAATCCATTGAGTACATCCTCATCGTTGCCAAAAGGGGAAACTGGAGCAGGTGAAATCAGTGAGAAGAATGAATCAAAGAAAGCCGAGGGAGAATCATATTTTAAAGACTACGAGTGCACACAGTCCTTGAATGTGTTTCTGCTGACTGGAGACCTTCATCTGAAACTTGACATCATCCATCACAAGGTTTCCCTCAAGCTACTGCAGTTAAATGAAGGTTGGACTCACTGTTATCATGTGTCGAGTTTTTAATAAATTACGTCCAATTGTCTACTCTGAGCTCAGCTGTACAAAGACAGAAACTGTGAACCGATTTGCCAATTTGAGATCAGTTATATTAGATTGATGTCTGTTTAAAGGATATGTAAATGTGTGGATTTTTAAACATGGTGTCTCAGTAAATATTGCCCAGTTAAAGGCTGTATGGGTCAAAACATGTTGATTTATCCTATTTGTTTGGCTCATTTTGTCTGTCAGTTGCAGAATCTGAACTGCTGGATCGGATCAAGAAGAACAAGGTGTCCAAAGCTCATTTCCTGATCCAGAAAGCCTGGCTGGAGCATAGCAGTGCAGAGCCACATGGAAGGAGCAAAACAGACAGACTTTTAGAGGTTACACACAAAAATCATCATGTTTTACACATTTGCTCACATCTATTGCCTATAATATAAATATTCTGGGGGTATATACGAGAACACAGCTTTAATTTGAAATTGCAGAAAGTGTATATTCTTTTGAATAAATAATAAACATGATTTCTTAGAAAGGCTATGGCGCAGGGGCTAAGAGCAGAGCCCATGTTTGAGGCTAAGCCTCGTAGCAGTGTCACAGGTTCAAATCCCAGTCCTGGCAATGCCTCCCCACCCTCATCCCCCACAACAAACACAGCCACTAGAGCCACAAAAAATGGGAAAAAAGAAAGAAAGAAAAAAATTATTATGTGTAATAGTGTGATGACAACTGAAGAGCTGCAACTAACAATTATTTTCTAAATTTATTTGTTGGTCTAAACTGAAAATAAACAGAAATCACCTGTTTTGGTTGATAAATATTATCCAAACCTCACAATCTTACCTTTTCTGTTTCCACAGTCTAAATTTTGTTGTGGATTGAAGTTTTAAGAAGGTACAGTAACTGTTCAACAGGTGTGCTGTGTCCTTATAGGAGGCTTCCATCCTGATAGAAAAAGCAGCAGTGGAGGAGAGAAAATTGTTTATGACCACTCTTAAGGCTCATAAAAAAGATGGAGCAGAGCCAGAGAAAGATGAAAACCCTCCTCCACCTCCCATTCTGATCTCTCGGACTGACCACTCCCTAACCTTTGCTCCAGCTCCATACAACTTAGAGGGGCAGGTGACATTTGCTTTAAAAATCTGTCAAAACTTTATAATCTAAAAAAAAAAGCAAATCCACCCAGACAGCTTTGTTCTTGTTCCTCTGTTGTTTTTGTCCAGGTGAGCTGGTATCAGCTTTGTGCGCGAGCAGCTGATGGCATTAATTTGAAGGTCCGCCTTAGCGACTGCAGCATTCCAGGAACTGGGAACATGGTGCTATTTACTTCTTTCATAAAATAATGTCAACTTTTGGGAGGCATGTGCCCCTCATTATTTGTCTTTGTGCATGTGATGTAAAGTCTGACTTTGTTTTCAGGTACCAGTTGTTTCAGGTGAGTGTGTCCTGAAGGTGGAGGGTCTGCAGCCCAACCAGAAGTATGTGTTTGCTGTGGCAGCGTACAACCACCAGGCCAAGCTTCTGGGCAACGCTATAGGAGGGACAACCTTACCGGTGCTGGCGTCCATGCCCGTCCCACTGCTTTCAACGTGGGGTCACTTGGCTCAGGTTTGCTGCGCACCAAGTCAAAAAGGTTAGTCAAACAGAGGAAAAGCAGGACTGTGCATGTGCTTTGTTAAATTCTTTTCTAGGTGGCATTTCAAACAGAGCAGAATACGATCGCTAAAAATGCCTGCAGGAAACTGTGGAGCCATTTTACTGACTCAAACTCAACATCCATCAGCTCACAGGAGAGATTTGCTGCAACAGGGTGAGCATGGAAACACATGTAATCCACACATATCAAAGTATGATCCTTTTTTCAAAGTGTGATCAAACCTTTTTTAATTACCGTACTTTCCACCGTACAAGTTGCACCGGTGTATAAGTTGCATCAGTCCAAAAATGTCTAAAAAAGCGGAAAACCCCCCACAAATAAGTCGCTTCGCTGTATACGTCACATCTATTATGCGTCACTGCTGACAACCCGGAAACATGGGCCGGTGTTGTGCCAAAAATTGATTGGCTGCCAAATGGCGTCCGTGGGAGCGTGCACGGGAGGATTTTAACAAGAATTTATCAAGATTAACACTTAAAAACAATTATTTGTTTGCTTGACATTATAGCAAAGGTGTCTCTCAATCCAACTTTTCCTTAATAAATGCACTGTAATGGTCAAAACATGGCAAAATGAAGCTGCTTTAACATAACACGCCCACCTGCCCATCAAGCCATAATAATGACATAAACACCAATTTATTTTTTCAATAATTAATTTTTTCCTTCGACATTGCTGAATCCATTGAATTCTTCAACCTCGGTGTTGCTAACAAAGAGTTCTGCCAACTCCCAAGGGAGATGAAGGGCTTCCTCCTCCTCCTCTTCTTCCCTGGAGCTGTCATTGGACTCCTCTGCATCAGCTGCAGCTGGAACCAACAGATACAACTACAGTACAGTACAGTACTGGTAGATGTCAAAAGTCTAGAGGGCCCTCTCGCACCTCTAGTGGCTGCAAATGGTAGTGTTCAGTATTTTCCATGTCACAATGAATGAAAGCATCAGATGTCAGTCAAAAATATGGTTATAAATATGGGGGCGGGGAACATATTAGTTGCTTCGGTGTACAAGTCACAGGACTTGCAAATTTATGCAAAAAGGTGCGACTTATACTCCAGAAAATACATTTCCTTTTTTTATTTCATCCTTCTCAAGGCTGCACGTACCAACCGTACAACACTCCTCTCCTCATCTGTGTCAGTTGTTCGTGACCTCCATTTTCATTGAGACAGAGATTAATGTCCAACAGAAATCACTCCACTCATTCATCGACAGTGGGAAATTTACATGGGAGCAGGTAAAAACTGTTCAGAGTGGGGTGGGTGTACGTTAAATACAAATTTACCAGATGAAACAACTGTTCTGTATTTAACATGAGTGTGCTTTGTGTTTGAATGTGTGACTGATTGACTGATGCTCATGTGTTTCCACAGGAAGCCAGACTAGCAGAGTGTGAGCGAATGTTGGTGGCCGTAGACATGACGATGCGTTTAAACGATGGCAGGACGGCTGTGCAGGCTGTAGTCACCTGCTATAGGCTGCTGGCTCCTTTCATTTTCCACCAGGTCACCTGTGATCCTGTGGTGCAAGTATAGAAAATAAAAATGCTCATTTAAGTCCTAAAACTGCACAATTTACTCAACTTTTCAACTGTGTGTTTGAATGTCCAGGTGCTGAAAAAATGTTTGGAAGTGTTGGAGAAGAATTCATTTGTTCTGAAACAAAAATGGACAGAGAACATTTCAGAGTTACTTGTGCACATGGTGGCCTGCATCACTTACTACCTGTCAAAGGTCTGTGTTCAGTTTATCTGTGTGTATCTTCAGAACTTGTTAGTGTGTGCTGAGTACATCATTTACTCTATACGGGCTGTTTTTGTAGAAAAAATAACTGAAAAGAAAACAATTTGTCAGGGTCACAACATTTTTAAACAATATAAGTGATTTATAAAGTTTATATTAATAGTTTGAATAATTTTATTCATGTCCTAGAGACTTTCTTGTGAATTTATCCCTAAATTTATAGTATTTATGTACAGTAACATATTTTGAGAAAGTTCATATAAAAGTCATGTTTGGTTTTAAATGGAAGGGAAATAATTTCCTCTTTGGAGATACTTGTTATTTATGTTGATGTACTGCACATCCATGCATCAAGTTTACCCGCTTCTTCTTTACCAAGTTGAGAGAGTTGCTGTCCATATCCAGCAGCCACTGTGGGAAATGTGGGGGACACCCTGGACAGGCCCCGTCCATGAGAGGGACACAGAGAGACAAACGAGACAACCAGTTACACTCTCATTCACACATTTAGAGACAGTTTAGAGTTAATCATTTACCCTAACATGCACGTGTTTGGTCTGTGGGAGGAAACCGTCGTACCTGGAGGAAACCCACGTATGCACGGAGAGAACATGCAAACTTCACCCAGAAAGGTCCCAGGCCAGGATTCTATCCAGCAACCTTCTTGCGGAGAGGCAACAGCTCCACCAACTGTGCCATCATGTAGCTGAATATTCTGTTAAAAAAATCAATGGTGGGGAAGCAGCCTGAGTGTTGTTAACAATACTGGTTGGACCTGTTCAGGCTCATCTTGACGCACTGCTGGAGAAATGTTGACCCTCATAATAATAAATTTAACATTTATCACTTCTGTTTATGAACATATTCATGTATAAGGTTTAAAAACATGTGACTTTGACTCATTTTTACCAACATCAGCAAACTTATTCATTTAAAATATGTGACCAGTTCAAGATCCTATCCAAACAGAGAACTAGCATGCATCTCCCTCCACAGGCGCTACGTGTGTTGAAGAAACACAAGATGGCTGCTGCAGTGATGGATTGTGGTCGTAGGCTGCTTCAGGAGCTCCATGATGCTCATCTGGAAATATGCAGAGTTCCCAACCAAGCTGCAGCTGTAAGAAACAATAAAAATTTAGATTTATATCACAATGTCTCTTAGCTGACAGAATAATCAAAGATAATACAATTTAAATGATATCACTGGCAAATCTTCCTTCATAATTTTCACATGACAATAAAGTAAATAATTCTACATTTGTATGAAATATATCCTCAGGAATGCAGAAGTGGACATTTCTCATTGCCTTTTTTGTGTGTTTAGTCTAAATCAGAGTTTCGTCTCACAGTCAGCGCTCACATGAAAATAAACCTTCTTCAAGCGCTTCACAGGAAGGACGAGAGGAGGACCACATCTGAACAAACTGCTAACACAGACAATGGTAAAATCGCAGAGTACTGTAACACCATTAATAAAAATATTAAAACTGAGCTTCACATCAAAACAGAAGTTTATACAGTATATTTTTTGTTTAAAAATAAGGATTGTTTGACAATAAAATTATAACATTTACTCAATGACAAAATGACCAAATGAAATCTGATGGAAGGGTAAGAAGAGTTCAGGCATATTTAAATGTGGGATAAATGTTTTTTTTTTTTTTTTTCAATAAAACTCTGATCTTGTTAACTAAATCAGGGGTCTGCAACCTTTATGCTCAAAAGAGCCATTTCTGCCCCTTTGTTCACTAAATTAAATGCGTCCGGCGCCACAAAACTTGACACAATTGTTATTATCAACTGGTGGCCCATGGGCCACTTTAAGTTTGTTAAAGTGGGCTTTTCTGGCCAGTAAGCGTGAAATTATAAAACTAAAAACCTCCAGTGATTGTTAACATTTATTGATATTTTTACATTTTAAGACAAAATAATAGACTGGATTCCATCCATTCATCCATGTGTCCATATATCCATCCATCCAATTATCCATCCATTATCTTTACTCACTTCGTCCTTTTCGGGTTGCAGGGGGTCACTGTTGCCCGTATCCAGGTCACAAGTCCATAAGACTGGATTCTTGTAAAGAATGTATATTTGTATACATTTTTCTGCCTTTTGTTTCAACTAAAACAATTAACTGTGCAGGCGTATGTGATTTGTTTTTATTGTGGAGAAAATGAGTATTCTACTTTGAAGAAATAAAGCATAAAGTTAAAGGGAGTATAATTTATTCTGTGTATTAGTACTATCCACATATTTGCAAAAGAAATGATAGGAAAACTGCTAAAACTAATCATTTTTTGTTGTGGGTATAACATCCAACAAAATTCAGTTTTATGGTAGTTTTGGCTTGAAAGAGCCGCTGCAGAGGGACCAAAGAGCCGCATGTGGCTCCAGAGCCGCAGGTTGCAGACCCTTGAACCAAATGGATGGGGCCGAGATGGTGTAGAGGCAGGGCATGCGGCTCAGGACCGGAAGGTCCGGGGTTCGATCCCTGGTCACTGCATACCTCGTTGTGTCTCTGGGCAAGACACTTAACCTCGAGTTGCTCCCGGTAGGACTGGAAGGCGCCTTGCATGGCAGTCTACCGCTACCGGTGTATGAATGTGTGTATGAATGGGTGGATGGCTGGTACTGTGAAGCGCTTTGGGCTCATAGGGGGCTGGAAAGCGCTATATAAGTAAGCTCCATTTACCATAAATAGACCATTGGCATACGTATCTACCGTTGAGTTAATGTTGAAAATAGTCCAAATCAAACAGTTTTATCTAAGCTCCATACTGAAGTCTTCATTTCTGCAGAGATGCTACAGTCTCCCATGATCACTGAGGATGTGACTCAACTGTATGATCTGATCTCCAGCAGCCCGTTACAGGAAGCCTATCAACTCGGTGAGTGTCCCACCCTGCATCACTCAGTTTGATGAACAGTTTGTCTCATTTATTCACTGATGTGTTTGTGTGTTCTGGATAGTGAGGAAGCTCAGACACAAGACAAATTTTCTGGAGTTTGCAGCACTGCTTATGCAGAGGACCATGGAAGAAGGTCACCCAGACCTCATCCTAAACTGGGGGGAGACCATGTTTCAGTTTCTGTCCAGGTCTGTTTTTATCAATCATGTTGCCACCTCCAAGGCATTATAATTAATTCAATTCAATACATTTGTGTTCTTCATCATTCTTACTGTTTTTTTACCATAGAAAGTCTAATTAAAAACTGATTTGACAGTGAATAAATTATTTTATTTTTGCCAGGCGGGATGAAAAATTGGGATTACATGCAAAATATTTTGAGGGAAACAACAAAAGTAAACAAGAAGAATGTCCTCCGACTCCAAAGACAAAAGAAACACAGGGGAAGGTATCAATCTGCACACATACACAGCACATGTTGATCCCATGTTTAAATATATATCCTAAGGCAGCACAGGTGATAAATGAAGTCAGTATAGTTCAGGAATTCACCATACCGGTACTCAGAATTTAAAAAGTAACACTGATTTTCATTTGTTACAAACTCCTGCTTTAATTTTGAATAACAGATCGAGAACGTTCCTTCACTTGATGAAACGAGACGGAAGCTAAAGCGTAAACTGCCCCGCAGCCTGATGCAGTGTGTGAGGACCAACAGGTATCCTGTGTGTGTGTGTTTATTAAGATCAGACTCACACGCTGGTCAATGACTTGTGTGGTTTTGTGTTTGTAGAGAGATCTGTATGGTGGAGAACCTGCTGACCATGATGTCCTATGTGGTGCACCGCAACAAGAGGAGGATTCAGCTGAGGAGCATGTGCTCTGAGGAGAGAGTGTGGAGAGCTAACATCAACTACTGTGTGGCTCATGCACACCTAGTCTTTCTCTATCAGGACCTGCACCAGATACCTGGAGGACCTGTGCAGCAAAGGTTCAGCAATAAGAAACAAACAAAATAACATTCAAAATTTATAGTCCCTGTTTTTACTTTGCTGTTTAATCTTAACCAGATACAGCCAGTTTGACCCCTTCTGGTTTTCTCTGGCCCGCTCTGGTGTTCTGATGAGGAGGAGCCCTCAGCCACAGCCCTCTCCTGAACATAAAGCAGCCTTAGACGAAGCCTCCTATGATGACTCCAGACAAAGAGAAGATCGGGAAAGCGGTAAGGAAATCAGTCCATGCATAAATGTTCTAACCAGGTTTGTTTTTTTCCCCTGTTTTATTCTTTGTATCCTAGCAGTCAGAAGTGATGATTCTGCGACTGAGGAGAATTATGAGGAGGAGAGAAGCACTTCTCAATCTGTGGAGAAGCAGGCAGAGACACAGAGACCAGACTCAGCCTATCTTTTGGACTCCATTAATAAGGCTGCTTTATGTCTCCGCAGAGCCATGGTGGAGAGGACACTCGATATTTAAAATTACATATTACATGTGTACCCCGTTGTATTTCTGTATTTCTTGTTGGGCTTTTTCTAGGTGCTGGCCCATCGTGGAAAACATTGGTCATTGCTGCATCGTGTGTGTCAGACTGCGTGGGACCAGAGCCACAGAATCACCACGGTGGTGCATTGGGCTGCTCAGTTTGAAGTTCCTCCTCCTGTCACAACGGACCAGCTGAGCACCGTCTTCACTACTCTTCTGGTGGTGGCTGCTGATCTCATCATGGACATGCTGAACCAACTACAGGTTGGAGTCTACACATCAGTTGATGAAAGTGGCCACATCCTTATCACAAAATGTAAAAATTAAAGTTTTTATACGCCTGTCCAAGCGTTACAGTACAGCCTCTGTCCATCTGTAAACTTTCTCTTGTCCGGACCAAAACTTCTGATCTGCTTAAGAGAATTTAACAAACCTTCATACACACATGCATCATTACTAGGTGGAGTGATGCACACACTTTCATCACTCCAGCTCCAGGGTTAAAGTCACAAATTAGGGTCAAAGTTAAAACAAGGTGTTTGTTTGTTTGGTCCATTGCTGTATACAGTAATAGTTTGTTGACGGGTGTATGGTGTGCCATATATTGTAGTGACTTACTGTCTGTCAGTGATACTTTGTTATTTTGCGTCTCATCATCTGAGTGAACCACGCTCCTGTGTCTGACCTCATCTGTTGATCTTTGAAGCTTTGGAGTTTATATGACTGCGACCAGACTGAGGAGGAGCTGGAGTCCAGCCTTCACTTCTCGGCCCCGCTGGATGACGGCACGCTGGTCGACCTGCGCTGGGTTCGCATGTTGGTGATGCACGCTCTGGAGCTGCTTCATGACCGTGGCCAATGGGAACGCCTGGCCCACTTTGCATTACTCTTCAACTCATACACACGGTGAATTAAACACGTTTTTGACACAAACATTCAAACCCACAGGGAGGATTAGAGGTGGTCAATTTTCATCAGTGTTTAAATGATGAGGTTTCATTAGTTAAACACATCAGTGAAACCATTTTACATGTAAATAATTTAATCACTCAATATGGTGGACATTCACACAAAACATTTGTCTTTTCATGACCTGGTTTACTGTGTGTCTATTTCAGGGAACGTTATTCTTTGGTCATAACTCCTCTGCTGGTCCATGCTCAGAGGAAGTTGCTTGAAAGAATCAGTTCTTTAGGAGGCCCTGCAGTCCCTCAACCACACCATGTCAAGACTCAGAGACACACTGGCGAAGAGGTAGAGCGTTTCCATCCAGAAATGTGATTATGCATTCAATCTGCACAAAATTAGTCAGAGTCAGAGTCAGAGAGTCTTTATTGTCATTTGCACCACATGTGGTACATGTGATGAAAACGAAATTATGTACACAGGGTCCCAGTTACATCCAACAACAAATGCAAGAGAAAAAAATAAAAAGAACAGTAATAACATCTAGAATTAACTAAGAAAAACATCAACTAGTAATACACTAAGCCCTAATGTAGTGGAAAAACATCATTATAAACAGCAGCACGAACATGAGTCTGTATGAGCAGATGGTCACAGATGAACACAGCAACAAGAAAACAGATCAGCATCAGCATGATGTGATATTTTGCAGTGTTTATTCTTATTATTTATTTATTCATGAGTCTAACAGCCTCAGGGTAGAAGCTGTTCCTCAGTCTAGTGGTTCTACATTTGATGCTCCTCAACCTCCGTCCTGAGGGGAGTGGGGCAAAGAGTGAGTGTGCTGGGTGAGTGAGGTCTTTCATGATGCAGGTGGCTCTTTTCCTGCATCTGGAGGTGTAAATGTCTGTGATGGTGGGGAGACTGACTCCAACAGACTTCTGTGCAGCCTTCACCACTCTCTGTAGAGCTTTCCTCTCTTCAACTGTGCAGCCTCCATGCCACACATTGATGCTGGAGCACAGGATGCTCTCCACTGCACACCTGTAGAAGGAGGTGAGGACTGGGCTGCTCAGACCAGCTCGTCTCTGATGACCTTTCTTGATCAGGCTGGTGGTGTTGTTGCTCCAGCTGAGGTTATCATTCAAGTGTACACCCAAAATTAGCCATTCACTTTTAAGCACCAAGATGTTTAGATTGCAAAATTAAAAAAAAAAATCAATATACGGTACGGTAGCTATTTTTCCTTTGTCTTAGCATTTCCAAATATTATTTTCAGTGAGAAAATAAAATAACTCATCGTGACTAAAACGTTTCATATCTTAAAAGCTTGCATTGATTTCACTGAGTTCTGCAGACTCTGCTCTCCAGACAAAGCACAATACTGTAGCAGTATGTATGTATCTATGCTCTGTGCTGTAAGTGTGTGTGCTGTTGTCGTTGACATATTCCAGATAAATTACAGAAGTTATGCAAGCTGCCAGCTGCTCAGTGGGTGGACCACTCACTCGGCACAGAAACAGCCCCGTCATAAAAAGTTAACACAAACAAACGCCACTCGTGAAGACGCAGCTTCTCTCAAAGGTTAGAACACAAGAACTGTTTCAGACCCGTAAAGCTAAATATCAGATTGTCTCTTAAAGTTGTCTATTTATCTCATTTCTGCAAATAAAACAGACATTAACAAACTTGGAACAAAAGAAATGAACCTAAAAGAAGAGTTTGATTGGGACAAAAGTTTACAGTAAACAAAAGGAATGAACAAATGAGAGAGGATTTTTTAAAAGTATAAATGTTGTGTGTCTAAGGCTCAGAGAGGCAGCTCTCCATGTTGCTCGTGTGCGTTCCTCTCGATGTGGACGACACGCTGAGATGTTACCATCAAGCCCTGGAGAAAACGCCCCAATGTCTTCAAGTCCTCCAACACAGTCAAAAATTACTGGTGCAGCTTCTAGCCCACACACAACCCAGTGAGTTTTCTGCGGATTCACTGATGCACACACACACAGTTATAGACGACAAGCGGTAACTCTGTTCACATCCATATTTAGGGTTTGCAGTCCAGCTGCTGCGCTCTCAGAGCAGAGGTCTGACCCGTGCAGCGAGCCAGGTGGCCTTCAGTCCTGTTGTCATGAGAACTCCAAACAGCTTCCCTTATGATCTGTATGAAGAAGACTTTAGTGCTCCAGATGCGATCTATGGCCTCCCTATCAGCCCTGAATACGTCCCGACTGTTGCTGCTGCGTTCTCCGAGTCCATCCGTAAGAATCCAAAATATTAATATTATTATTATGTGATTTGAGTTTTAAACTTTAGTCTGTTAGGTGTTTAAAGATCTTCTTTCATCAGAGTGTCTCCAGGAGAACGGGCATGTCTCCCTCAAAGTTCTGACTCTGCATGAAATGGGAAACTTTCATTTCTACAAAGAAAACATGCGGTTAGAAATGAATTTCATCTGTTTTCACATACGTGTGTGTGCTGCAGTTAGTGGTAATAATAAAGGTATAAATTGAGCTAGTCATTATTTGAGAATAATTGCTGTCCTTGTGTTTTATCTGTAGCGCTGCTCACTCGTGCTGGAGTGAAGCTGTGGATTGTGCCCTCCAAAGCACAGGGGTGTCAGAGAAATGGGACGGTGTGTCCGACTCTTCACAGAAAACTGTAAAAGAGGCCGGTGTTTGGGGATGCTTACAGGCTGCCGTGCTCTCAGCAAAAATAGCACAGTGGGTTTTAATTTGACTAAATCATCTTGGTGTGTGTGTGTTGTAAACAGATCTGCTGCTGAGGCGTATGCTCTGATTTCCAGGTTCATTTTTACTTCTGATATCAGCCAGAGGACCAAGAATTGTCTGCTGTCTGCTCACTTGTTCAAGGTAAATCATCAGAAAGATGCTGATATTTTTCCACACATAGCTTTGCTTTTTGTTCCCTGTTTGTGTTTCAGTTCCCATGAGTGTGTGTGATGCAGTTTTTGTTTTACACCTGACTGTTTGGCTCTGTTCTGACACGCTGGTGGTCTGACTCTCTTCAGTGTGTGCTGTGTTGCTCCGTGGCTTTGCCGCGGTCCGACCTGCAGTACATCTCCTACAGCATCGAGGATGAACTGCTCCCTGCCGTTGACCTATTCTCTGAGCCTCGCAGGCTTCACTTTGGCACCACCGTAACAAGTCTCAGCTTCATTTGCCACTGGCTCTTCACCACTGGTTACCACACCACGGTATGCACTAACCATCTGTCTGTCTGCACTAAATATATTTGATTTCATAAGGTGGATAACTGAGTCAGTGTTTGTGTTTGCTTTTCAGTTGCTGCCCTCTCTAGCTCTTTACTTGCATTTAGTTGGGAATGTGGGCAGAGATGTGCAGCGCACCTTTGAAGGCAGAATTCTTAAGGTCAGTTCAATGATGTACGAAGAAGTCGGGACTTTTTTTTCTTTCTTTATGGTAAAGAGTTTTAATGATGTGGTTGTT
>JBBPBX010063044.1:0-20645 GCA_038048925.1 Garcialebias charrua
TTTATTTCTATAATGTAGCTAAATAAACGCTTTAAAAAATATATTTCATAGCTGACGTTATATCAAGAGGGTGCTTGAGCTTAACAGTTCCTTAATAATTTCACGTTGTGGTCAAATCAGCTGGATTTAACAAAGTAGGTCGACACGTGCACATCACATGCACGCGCGGGTGGGGTCGATCGGCGTTCTTTCTTTTAAATGTAGCTAAATAAAAGCTTAAAAAATATATTTCATAGCTGGCTTTATACCACGAGGGTTCCTCAGGTTAACAAGTCCTTAATAATGTCACGTTGTGGTCAAATCTGCTGGATTTAAATTGATTTGTTTTGACTAATTCCAAACCTGTCACATGTGCTTCGAAAATAAATTATTAAAAAATCGAATTTTAATTCAAATAACTCCAACAGCTTACAGTATGCACATAAACATGTAGTGATTACACTGTGTTGGTTTGAAAAATATCTGCTTTGTGGTTTCTGAGATCTAAGATATGTGTTAAATACTAGTAGAAAAAAAAAGCTAGGTCGACACACTTATGTCTATAAAAAATCGAATTTTAATTCAAATAACTCCAACAGCTTACAGTATGCACATAAACATGTTGTGATTACACTGTGTTGGTTTGAAAAATATCTGCTTTGTGGTTTCTGAGATATTTGATATATGTATATATATCTTACATATATCTTATAAAATATATCTACATATAAAACAGTTTCTAGACTGAATTACCGGTAACCATGTTTTTCTTTTTTTTACAGTTAAGACGAAGAAGTCAACACCAGAATTTATCAACTTGTGTCTTCTGGAGGAAGCCCATGAGACAACAGGAAAAAAATCATTTAGGTGGATGCAGTATTTATTTTTGTGCTTTTTTCACTTCTTAGTTTTCATAATTCCATCCATCCATCCATCCATCCTGATGTCGGGTTGTGGGTGCAGCAGCTTTTCCAAGGATGCACAGACGTCGCCATCAACCCCGATGAAGCTGTTCTTGGATGCCCAAACGAGTTTCCTGATCCACAAACATTTAATTATTAATACTTTGTTTTTACGTTTAAAGAAACATGCTTTTAATGTTTATGGGACAGTTTAAACCAAATTATCCCTGACAAAATATTACCGTTTAACTTTAATGAAATACAAACATTTAATATTACAGGGCCAATTGAAACCTAATTAATTCCTAATCTGTACCTTACTGTAAAAATAGTTTAACTGATTACAGGGCAGTGCGATCAATGTGTTAAGCAATGTTAACAGGAACCTTGTGCATATATGAGAATAATCTTTATTATAAAGAAACAAAATGGAAAACACATGGGTTTAAAACAAGCTGAAAAGTCTATAAAGTAAGATCAGAGCATTAAATAGCTCAAGGGACATTACCGCCAACAGGTGGTGAGACAAGGTCCTGCAGGGTGTTCTTCTTCTAATGTTTAGTGGTGGCTAGTAAATAGCTTGAGGTAACACTACCGCCACCACGTGGTAGGACGAGTGAGATTCTACACCCCGCCCACAGAAGGGCTGCAGATAGTGAATGGAGACAAAACCTACATGTGAGCCGATCCTAACTGGAACAGACCGGACCAGACTGAGCCGCTCTGGGCCGGTAAGTGGAAAAGGGGCATTAGACAAGCAGAAAACACAAGGAGCACTGAGGCCTAGGAAGGCTATATGAGTCCAGGACTTGGAAGTAAACTGCAGGAAAATCCCAAGAGTACAGTATTAGTCACAAAATGTTTGCAGACAATATAGGCCATCGATTAACATGGTAGGATAATGTCGTGGCACTGAAGGAGTGTCTGGCTGAGGCTTGTATGCCTCTCCAGAGTCATTCCTCTAACCAGGTTCAGGTTTAGACTGGCTGTTGATTAGAAACCTGCTGCAGCTGTGGGTGAGAGAGAGTTGGCTGGCAGAGCCAGGCAACCCACACCCATAGCCAAAAAAGGAAGAAGGTAATGCCTAAGCAGGTATGGATGGATGGATGGATGGATTGTAGCATATTGTAGCATATATTGTGGTATTAGTGTTTTCATCCTTCCAATAAAGTACAGGTAGTCCCCGACTTACGAGCGCTCTGACCTACGAGCATCCGGACTTACGAGCTGGCGAACGAGAAGTAAATTTGTAAAAAATACAACACTTTTTTGTGTTTTTAGATGAAAGTGTGTTAGCTAACCGTTTGGAAACACGTTTCTGACCATGTTTATGAACTAATATGAATGTTTTTGATGAAAAACGAGTGTTCGTAGTAGCGCTAGCATAAATGTTCCAACTTACGAGCGAAAATCCGGACTTACGAGGACACGTGCTTCGTGTTCCAACTTACGAATTTTCGTGTTACGAGCAACTCGTAACGGAACTCGCTCGTAAGTCGGGGACTACCTGTATTTACCTTTTTTTTTCCCCTTTTTGGGTTGCTGGGGTCACTGGTGCCACTGGTGCCCATATCCAGCCATCACTGTGTGAGAGGCAGGGTACACCCTGGACTGATCTCCAGTCCATCACAAGTCCACATAGAGACAAACAAGACAAACAACCATTCACTATCTCACTAACACAATTCAATTAAATTTAGTTTATATATACCGGTAGTCCTCGACTTACGAGGGCATCGACATACGAGGTTCCGGACTTACGAATATGCATCTCATTTAAAAAAAATATATATATATATATATATATATAAATGAATACATGTACAGTACTGTACAGTTCCCAAGCACTTAGCCTATCCTAACACAGTTTTTAAAGATGAATGAGTGAATTGAATTGTCTCCCTTTCACATAAAGTGAAAGTTAAAGTAGCTCGGGAATGAAGCCTGCTGGGGAGGAGTGAGACAATTCAACTGACTCCTTAAAGGATCAGTATGTAACTTATGTTTAAACATATTTCTTCTCTCTGCCACTATTTCATGATAGATTGATGTTTGACAGGTAATCTCTGAAAAAAAACTATAGTCCTCTGGCGTCTCCCGGTGGTAATAAAAGCATTTATAAAAACCAAAGCGCCCCGCTGTTAACCAGCCAATAAAAACAGAGTTTATAACCAGCCAATAAAAACAGAGCTTCTAACTTCTCACGCTCCTAACCCACGCCCACGCCCCCGCCTGTCAGCCCGCAGCGAGCCCACAGCGAGCCCGCAGCGGCCGCATAGGTTCTCATTAAAATAATTGCAAAGCGATTCAAAACTGTTTTGTATGTGACACAAATGTATTAAATATCCCTTCTTCATCCCTGCTCTGGAATTTTCTTTTTTTTTTGTTTTCTTGCCGAAAGTCAAGTGATCGCTTCTTCCTCCGCTCAGTCATGACATCCTCCGCTCAGTCATTCAGGAAATGAATGAATTTGTCACGAGCGAATTAAAATCGGGTTCAACGTGGCTGCAGAGGCTCTGCAGATTTGCTGGTGTTCTGGTGTGCTGGACCCTGTTTTTATTTTATTTTTTAGAACGTTTTATTAACATATAAACACAGAAATTTGGAGCAGCTGCGACAAGACATGAGTGGAGGCGGAGTTAAGGAAGCTGAGCTGATTTACAGCGAGAGTGACGGGGAACAGAGCCATATATGGCTCTGTGGGGGAGGGAGCAGAATGCTTTTCCCTGTTGAAAATTTTTCTAAGTACAACGTATTCCAGAAACTGCAGAATGCAGCTTTAACTGTGTTAGGATAGGCTAAGTACTTGGTGACTGTACAGTACTGTACATGTATTCATTCATAAAAAAGAAATTTAAAAAAATTGTGTGATCCTACTTACAAATTTTCGACTTACGAACGACCCGTAGGTACGGAACTCGCTCGTAAGTCTGGGACTACCTAGTGTGCCAAGTCACAACAGAAGTCATCTCAGGAAACTGAACAGAAACATCCACCTATATAACAAACACGTTAACATTATTTATCTAAGGAGCAGATAAGTGAAATGCTTAAAACACAATTTAATAAGGATGCTACCTATTCTTTTTATTTTCTCTTCCACTTATTTCATCCTGTCACACAAAAAAACAACTAATAATTTAACATTTCCTATGCTGATTAACTGCCCAAAATCCTATTTTTTTCTGAACACAAGAAATAAATGAAGGCCATACCTGCAGCGGCTGAAATTTTAAATGACCAAGTGTTCACAGCAAGAGGTAACAATGCTTGTCCAAGTGTAGTGTTTTCAACGAGGATGTTGGTGACACCGAGTTAAACCACAAATGAAGACCCTGGAGTTTAGTTGCAGCTTGTTTAATTGTCTTCATGAACATGTGGTGAAAACTGAAATGACAGGAAATACACTATCTCAACACACAGAGACATATGTACACACATCAAGTGGTTCAAGTTTGCTAAAATAACATTACAGAAAAATCAACAATAATGTCCAAACTAATCAGTATAAACTGCCATATAATACAACTTACGGCGTTCCTGCCTGACAATTGAGATTGGATGGCACCTGATAACGTTTTATGCCGCTTTTTGCATGTAAATCTTTGTTTTTGAAGCAAACCGTTAAACAGGAAGTACGTAACCGGAAGTACGTCCCTTTACATGCTGCCTTTAGGTCAAATTATTAATCAGTTCAACATTTCTTTCCACTGCTATGCTGACGACACACAGCTTTACATCAGGACTGGATCATCCTCATCATCCCCATCTCCATCTTCACTCACTGCCCTCTCTGCCTGCCTGGAGGAAATAAGGGCATGGATGAATCAGAACTTTCTTCAATTAAACTGCTCCAAGACTGAGGCCATAATGATTGGCACCCCTCACCAGATACAAACATCAACTTTAACAACAATCTCCTTCTCTGGTCAAGACATCCCCCTCTCCACCTCTGTTACAAATCTTGGAATAAAAATGGACTCTCATCTTACATTTGAAAATCACATTAAGCATCTGTTTAAAACTTGCTTCTTCCATCTTCGAAACATCTCCAGACTTCGCCCATCTCTGACTTTTTCCGATGCTGAGAAACTCGTCCATGCCTTTGTCTCCTCCAGGCTCGACTACTGCAACTCCCTGTTTATTGGAATCCCTGGCAAAAACCTTCAGAAACTTCAATATATTCAAAACAGTGCAGCAAGGATTTTATTGAGAGCTCGTAAATTTGAACATATTACACCCATTCTTCATAACCTCCATTGGCTTCCTGTCACCTACAGAATTCAATACAAAACTGCTCTCATTACACATCAATGCTTACATGGAACTTCACCTGACTATCTAAAGGACATTCTTGCACCATATTCATCCACCCGGTCTCTACGATCACAGAACAGTAATCTACTTCACATTCCACGAACCAAATTAAGGACCATGGGAGACAGGGCATTCTGTGTGGCTGCCCCCCGCCTATGGAACTCCCTCCCTGACTGCCTGAGAGCTCCACAGTCACTGGTTGACTTTAAAAGCGGTTTAAAGACTTTTCTTTTTAAGCAAGCCTATTCTGCCCCCGCATGATTTTATCTTTGATCTTGGTTGATAGTATTATTGATTTTACTTGATTTTATCACTTGCTTTATTTTTTTATTTTTTTATTTTTATTTTTTTATTTTTTAAGCAGGCCTATTCTGCCTCCACATGATTCTGTTTTTAATCTTAGTTAATACCATTATTGATTTTATTTGATTTTATCACTTGTTTTATTGTTGTAGCACTTTGAGATTTTTATTAATGAAAAGTGCGGTATAAATTGAATTTATTATTATTATTATTATTATTACGTACCCGAAACCGGAAGTAGAATTTATCGATAATATTTTTTAATAAAAACTTATATAAAGCATGAATTGTTTGTCTAAACAACTTGCAAACATTTTTAATAACACCAAAAATGTTTTTATAATTATTTACTTTGTATTTAACCCTATGAACTTATTTATAGAAATGCCTTAAGGACAACACACTCCCCGCCTGGCCTTATGAGGCCACTACTAAACAATCCATTATGCATTCAGTCCTTTGGCATGAGAAGAATAACTTCTGTAACTGGTCGCATAAATGTCTTTACACAACCTTGATCCCATCCCTTTACCTCGATCTTTCTTACTAGACTGTCCTTGCCTGGAAATGTTGCAGCGACCCTTGCCATGGGCCAGCTGTTACGTGCAACCTGCTTGTCCTTTAGCAGAACTAGGTCGCCAACTTGGAGGTTTCTACATGATACAGTCCATTTCTGTCTTTGTTGTAAAGTGGGCAAATACTCATGCCTCCAGCGTGTCCAAAACTGGTTGGAAAGAGCTTGGACTTGTCTCCATTGTTTGGTCTAATGATCTTTATCCAAGAAGTCTCCGGGTGAAGGTAGAAGGCAAGATTTCTGTGTATTGAGCGTCGATGGGGATAGAATAAAGGGGTTCTCTGGATCCGACGACACTGGAACAAGCGGCCTTGCATTTATGATGGCTCCTTCCGTCAGATGACGGCCTTGATGTTCCACCAGCTCGTGGTGATGACGAGTTAGCAAGAGGGAGACGTGACTGTGTTTAGGGAGAATTAATGGACTATTTTCAAAGTTCTCGATTTCTCAGTGTTTGAGTACGTACTTGGAGGTGAGTGACATAAGTTCTGATTTCTGGCCTAATTTTTGAGTCTTTGTCAGGTTCGATTAAGTCAAACATTTCACTCACGTGTGGTGTCTCTGCAGGAGTTTGGCGGATGAATGATGGTCCGGTGAACCAGGTCGACTTTTTTAGCTGAGCTGCTGACAATGACCTCAATGCATGGTCTGCTGGGTTTTCTTCTGTGCGTACATAGTGCCATTGTTCTGGCTTTGACGACTGGCGAATGCGCTGTGCTCTGTTGTTTGGCAGTCGCTGGCGAGGTTCTTTAAACGGAAGTGGGGTGACCCAACTGTTGTCCTCATCTCTGTACACAGCATTGTCCATTATTTTGATAAACATGGCGTCCTGTATTAAGGGAGCTGGTTTATTGTCATCTTCTGTCCGGTTAAAAACAGTTTGTCCCAGAGCTTGCTCAGGTGCTTTACTCAGCCTATTTGTGTGTGGCATTTCCTTGAGTTGCAGAAGGCTGTTGCATGGCTCAAAAACTGTGGGTCGACCATTTTCTAGAACAACTGTTTTGAGAGTGCTGACAGTCGGCCTATGAAGATTACCCAGACAAACCTCCCCGACTACAACCCATCCTAGATCTAAACGCTGAGCAAATGGTGCACGAGGCCCATTAACTCTCTGCCTGACCTTGTGTACCCGTAAAACGTCTCGCCCTAGTAACAGGAGTATTTCAGCTTTAGGGTCTAGTTCTGGAATGTATTTTGCCAAGGATTGAAGATGTGGTTGGTGTAGCACTGTGCTAGGGGTTGGGATTTCACTTCTGTTATTGGGAATGTCCTGACACTCAATAAGCGGGGGTAGAGGGATAACTACCGACCTATCTAGTGACTCAATCTGAAAGCCTTGAGCCGTTTTACCCCACGTTTCTACAACACCAGAACATGTTCTGAGATTGTAAGAGAACGGTTTGGTTTTAATGTCAAAAAGTTCAAAAAACTCTGGCCTGGCTAAGGAACGATTGCTCTGATCATCTATTATTACATAAGCTTTGACTGCTTTGTTCTTGTAACCTAAAGGGTACACCCACGCAAGACATATCTTAGAACATGAACGACCCCACTGACCTGGACCGCACACATCTGTGCAGCTTGTTGTGACATTGACTGTGTCAGGACTGTTCTCTCCCTCCCCGCCATTCTCTTGTGCCGGTGAGGGAGCCTTGTTGATCTGTGGTGGAGGACCAGGATGCATGATTGCATCGTGGCTTGTGCTATCACATTCAGAACACGTTACTGCAGATTTACAGTCCTTTGCAAGATGAGTGTCTGAAGAGCAGCATTTAAAGCATATTCCTTTCTCTTTGAGGAAGGCCTTCCTTTCATCGAGTGGTTTGTTCCGAAATGTCCTGCATTTTTTGAATGGGTGTGGCTTATTATGCAGAGGGCAGTTCCTGTTAAAATCGTTGTTGGGGAGAGAAATATTGGTTTTGTGTACAGTAATAGGTTTACTAGAGTTAAAGTTCTTTGAATATAGTCTTTCTGGCCTTGAGTGTGTTTGGTCGTTTTGTTGGTGGAAACTTGGATCATTGCGTCTCTTTGCCTCTTTGCATATGAATTTGCAGAAATACTTAAAAGGTGGGAAACAGCCTTGATTTTCCTCTTTATATTGAGATCCATGTGACATCCACTTTTCCTGAAGTCCATGTGGGAGTTTTTCAACAATTGGCCCAATTCCGCGAGAAGTGTCCAGATATTGTAGGCCAGGGAGGTAGCCATCTTCCTTGGCACTTTGAATCTCTTGTAGCAGATCCCCTAGTTCACGCAGCTTGATGTTATCTTTGACCGTTATTCTTGGAAAACTGTCCAATCGTTGGAAGAGCGAGTTTTCGATTATTTCAGGAGCTGCATAACATTCGTTTAGTCTCTCCCATGCTTTGTATAGAGCTAATGTGGGGTTGTTGACATGTACTGAACGTATGCGTTTTACCTGATCACTTGACTCCTTCCCTAGCCATTTTATCATGAGATCTAGTTGTTGAATGGGACTAAGGTGAACCTCGGCTGTTGCACTAGAAAATGAAGAGTACCATGCTCCATAATTCTCTGGCCTATCATCAAACTGGTAAAGGCCCGACGTGATTAGATCTCGTCTTGCTATGTATTGGGCAAATGGCTCAACTGGATGTGGAATGCTGGCTGGGGTGTTATAGAGAGGCGTGAACGGTGAGCAAGTTGGGTTGAAGGGAGTATTTGGTTTCATTTCACCTCTAGGCTGACTGGGCATATTTAGAGCAGCAACTTTGTCCTTAGTAAGCTTTCGTTCAGAGCTGATGGGTTGTGGCTCTACACTGTGTTCATCGGGGGGGTGCCATGTTACAAATGTATCGAGTGAGCTAACTCGTGGACGAACGATGGTTGTTGCCTCTTCAGAACATGGAGATTGAATTATGCCCACTTGAGATTGTACAAATTCACTTGTACGTTCTAATTTTAACTTTTCTGATGGAGGTTTTCTATTTTTGGGCTCCTCTTGTGTTGCCTCAGCTTCCTCCAGCACTTGGGCTTCAGCCACAGCAGCATCAGCTTCTTTTTGTAATGTTATCACTTCCAATGTTGCCTCTATTTTAGCTTTTTCCAGTTCACTTTGTGCTCTTTCAACTTTTAACTGTGCTTCTTTGGTTGCATAAGATGCTCTCACCTTAGCAGCTTCCGCTTTAGCACGAGCGTGAGCAGCGCTTACTGTTGATCCAGATGAACGGCTCGTCCTTACACTGCTTGCAGACTTGTTGCTGGATGCCATTTTGACCGTGAGGAATCGTCAGTTGGCGCCTTTTCACTGTAGTGTTTTCAACGAGGATGTTGGTGACACCGAGTTAAACCACAAATGAAGACCCTGGAGTTTAGTTGCAGCTTGTTTAATTGTCTTCATGAACATGTGGTGAAAACTGAAATGACAGGAAATACACTATCTCAACACACAGAGACATATGTACACAAATCAAGTGGTTCAAGTTTGCTAAAATAACATTACAGAAAAATCAACAATAATGTCCAAACTAATCAGTATAAACTGCCATATAATACAACTTACGGCGTTCCTGCCTGACAATTGAGATTGGATGGCACCTGATAACGTTTTATGCCGCTTTTTGCATGTAAATCTTTGTTTTTGAAGCAAACCGTTAAACAGGAAGTACGTAACCGGAAGTACGTACCCGAAACCGGAAGTAGAATTTATCGATAATATTTTTTAATAAAAACTTATATAAAGCATGAATTGTTTGTCTAAACAACTTGCAAACATTTTAATAACACCAAAAATGTTTTTATAATTATTTACTTTGTATTTAACCCTATGAACTTATTTATAGAAATGCCTTAAGGACAACACAATAGGTAAGTCAGTAAACTGACCAATTTTCCTATATTATTACATTTGGTGACCAGTAAGTGTTTAATTACACTATATTATTACACTGCTGATAGCTGGCTGGTGTGTGTCAGTTCGGGTGACGTGGTCCGCCTCCTGCTCTCCCCGTCCTCGCTGGCGTGGTGCCAACCCCCGTCATCTACGAGCCCTGTGTCGGGCTCCACAGACAGCTGCAGCTTCAGATGTGCCTGCCCCTGCCAGGTTCTTCCTTGTTAATACAAGATCACTGACAAATAAAACTTTCATCTTCATGTCCCGTGACCTGGATTTCCTCTGCGTGACGGAGACATGGCTGAGAACTGATGAATCCACCGCTCTTATTGAACTGTCTCCATCTGATTGCTGCTATTTTAATTGCCCACGCCTGTCGGGTCAGAAAGAAGGAGGAATAGCAGTTGTTTTTAAAAATGATTTTAAATGCTGGGAGATCTGCCTACAGTCTTATACAAGTTTTGAACACTGCTCATTTGAAATCGGCCGCTCTGATGTCATCTTGTGTGTAGTCATCTATCGATACCCAAGCACAATAAGGATTTTATAAATGACTTTTCAGAATTTCTGGCTGACATCTTACCCAAATATGACTTTGTTCTTTTTCTTGGTGATTTTAATATCCGTGTGAACTGTCTTGATCTCCAGGAGCTTTTTAAATGTTATTGACTCTTTTAATTTTGTGCAGTCCGTGTCCGGTTCTACCCATGAACTCGGGCACACGTTGGATTTGGTCCTGTCCCACAGTCTGGATGTCTCCAATTTGGACATATGCAACGCTGTGTTCTCAGATCATAAGCCGATCATTTTTTACATTCCAACACACTGTCCAGTTCAAGTACGCGCTCCTCCTCAGCGCTGTCACGTGTTTAACTCCTCCTCTCCAGCCCTGTTCTCTGAAGACTCTCTTAGTTTAAATAGTGATGAACTGGTTTCCAACTTCCACTCTGTTTGTTCACAAACACTGGACACAATCGCTCCTTTGAAGAGCCGACGCACCAAACCTGCCCCCGAGACATGGCTGAGTGACGTCACACGCGTGGCCAGGTGCGAGTGCAGAAGACCGGAGCGCAGAACCAGCTGCCTTTGATATTTTCAAGGAGAGCCTGTTACATTATCAAAAAACTGTAAAAGCTGAGAAGAACAAATATCTCTCAGGCATCATTGCTTAACTGTAACAACCCGAGATCTGTTCAAAACCATAAACATTGTTCTACATGCTCCTAAGTCTGTTGATTTTGACGCCTCCAGTGAAGTCTGTGAAAGTTTCCTTCAATACTTCACTGATAAGATTGTGTCAACCAGAGCTTGTATTTCTCAGCCTTCATATGACCCCTCCATTCCTCTACACTGCTCATCTGTTTTTGATCAGTTTGAGCCTGTGTCCTTCTCTTCTCTAGAGGACACAGTTGGTCATATGAGGCCCTCTGGTTCCCCTGCAGACTCCATCCCACCTCGCTTGTTTAAGGAGGTATTTTATACAATAGGACCAAGTGTACTCCAGATTATTAATACCAGTATTTCCTCTGGTATTGTACCTGAAGTTTTTAAACATGCATTTGTTTGCCCTCTACTTAAAAAAAACAGGCCTTGAGCCCTCTCTCTGCTCCAACTTCAGGCCCATCTCTAATCTCCCTTTTATTTCTAAACTGTTAGCGAAGGTTGTTTACAACCAGATGTTACCATTTTTAGAGGAGAATGGTAACACTGAGCCATTTCAGTCTGGATTTAAAGCCCGCCACAGTACAGAGAGTGCACTTTTGAGGGTTTCAAATTATATTTGCCTTTTAACAGATTCCAGAAAGTTTGTTGTTTTATTGCTTTTAGATTTGTCTGCTGCATTTGACACTGTTGACCACAGGATTTTAATCTTTTGTCTTAAGCACTGTGTGGGCATCAGGGGTGTCGCTCTCAATTGGTTTAGGTCCTATTTAACCAATAGGAGTTTTTGTGTAAAAATTGACAATTTTATATCTTCCACTGCTCCTCTTTCACACGGCGTACCCCAGGGCTCCATCCTTGGCCCTCTTTTATTTGCTCTTTATTTACTCCCACTCGGCTCAAATTTTAGAAAACATGGCATTTCTTTTCATTTATATGCTGATAATTGCCAGATCTATCTTCCCCTGGCACAAAACAATAAACTCCAGCAACTTACACCCTGCCTTAATGATGTTAGGGCATGGTTTTCTCTAAACTTCCTTAGTCTAAACGAGAACAAGACTGAAGTCATGATGTTTAGACTGAGTTGCTGTCCCTCTCCCAGCACAGACCTTGGCTCACTGTCATGTTATCTCAGGGTCTCTGTCACCAATCTGGGGGTGAAGTTTGAGTCTGATTTTAAATTTGATAAACAGATAAGCAGTGTTGTTCAGAAAAGTTTTTATCAACTTCGCCAAAATGCAAAAGTGAAACCAATCCTAGCAAGACCTGATTTGGAGAAATTAATTCACGCTTTTATCACATCTCGTCTTGACTACGGTAATGCACTGTATGTAGGCATCAGCCAGACCTCTCTCACCGTCTGCAGCTCGTGCAGAACTCTGCTGCTCGTCTGTTAACTCAGACAGGTAGGCGCGAGCATATTACTCCCATCCTGGCGTCCCTTCACTGGCTCCCTGTGCACTACAGAATTCATTTTAAACTTTTGCTGTTTGTTTTTAAATGCCTGAACAACCTTGCCCCACCATATTTGTCTGAGCTGCTTCAGCCATACTGCCCTCCTCGATCTCTAAGATCAGCTGATCAGTTGCTCCTGACAGTGCCAAAAACTAGGCTGAAGCTCAGAGGTGACGGAGCATTTTCTGTCGTTGCTCCCAGGCTGTGGAACAACTTACCCTTGAGTGTCAGACAGGCCTCCTCTCTTCCTGTTTTTAAATCTCTTTTAAAAACACACTTTTATACCTTGGCTTTTAACACATGATCTTGATATATGGCATTTTAACACACCTGCAGTGAGACTGGTACTGTTATATGTATTTTTGATTTTTGTATGCTTTGTTTGTTTTTTATCATTTTAATTAACTTGTCCTTTGTGTTATTGTACAGCACTTTGGTTAACCCTGTGGTTTTTAAACTGTGCTATAGAAATAAAGTTGATTGATTGATTGATGAGCGATTAGTATTAGACTACCAACTAAAATATACATTTATGTTAAAGATTAAAGCAATGTTCATACATTTTGAAGTGGGACATTGTAGAAAAAATATGAACAAATAAAACCCATTTTATTTGGATCTCTGAACAATTTCAGCTCAGAGATAAAGGAAATTGTTCTGACTGGATTAATGAGCTAGTAGCTAGTCACAACAGGCAAGTTGCAAAGATGATTACTGCCATAAGAAATAAAAAAAAATGTATCCAAAGATTTGTAGCAGTGCAATGCATGCAGATGCAATTTTATAAATACTGAATTTCTTCTTCTTTTGGCCTTTCCCTTTTCAGGGGTCGCCACAGCGAGTCATCCTCCTCCACCTCACTCTGTCCTCAGCATCCTCTGTCCTCACTCCAACTACCTTCATGTCCTCTCTAACTGCATCCATATATCTCCTCTTTGGTCTCCCTCTTTGTCTTTTTCCTGGCAGCTGCATTTCTAACATCCTTCTACCAATATACCCACTGTCCCTCCTCTGGACATGTCCAAACCATCTCAGTCTGGCCTCCCTAACTTTATCTCCCAGTTGTTCAACATGTGCTGTACCTCTGATGATCTCATTCCTGATCTTATCCATCCTTGTCACTCCTAAGGAGAACCTCAGCATCTTCATTTCTGCCACTTCCAGTTCTTTCTCCTGTCTTTTTGTCAATGACACTGTCTCCAGACCATACAACATAGCTGGTCTCACCACTGTCTTGTAAACTTTTCCTTTGACCTTTGCTGACACCTTTTTGTCACAAATCACTCCTGAAACTTTTCTCCATCCACTCCATCCTGCCTGGACTCTCTTTTTCACCTATTTACGGTAAATAGGAGGTGGAACAGTGAGGTTACAAGGAGCAGAGGTCACAAAGGTGCAGGACTTCAATTACTTGGGGTCCACTGTCCAGGAAAATGGGAAATGTGGTAAAGACTTTACCTGTTCCACCTCCTCCCTCTCATTCACACACATGTACGCTGTCTTACTACAGCTGACTTTCATTCCTCTTCTTTCAAGTGTGTAGTGGGCATGACCGTGCCCGCTCTGATACACCTTTGTATTTTTGAACTGTTCCAGAGATGACCTTTACTGACCTCTCAGTAAAGCAAGACATTTACTACAAATTATTCCATTAGTTATAATCTGAGAACATAGTCACCAAAAGAGACTGGTAGTCCCCGACTTACGAGCGCTCTTGCTTACGAGGTCCCGGACTTACGAGCATGCACCTCATTTAAAAAAAAAATACATTTAAAAAAAAAATAATAAAAATGAATACATGTACAGTACTGTACAGTCACCAAGCACTTAGCCTATCCTAACACAGTTTTTAAAGATGAAGGAGTGAGTTGAATTGTCTCCCTTTCACATAAAGGGAGCTAGCTCCCTTTATGGGAATGGAGCCTGCAGGGAGGAGGGAGACAATTCAACTGACTCCTTAACTGTGTTAGGATAGGCTAAGTGCTTGGTGACTGTACAGTACTGTACATTTATCTATTTATAAATAAAAAACAATAAAAAAATAAAAATACTGTATATACTGTATATTTTTAATAAATAGATAAATGTACAGTACTGTACAGTCACCAAGCACTTAGCCTATCCTAACACAGTTTTTAAAGATGAAGGAGTCAGTTGAATTGTCTCCCTCCTCCCTGCAGGCTCCATAGGGAGCTTGCTCCCTTTATGTGAAAGGGAGACAATTCAACTTATTCCTTCATCTTTAAAAACTGTGTTAGGATAGGCTAAGTGCTTGGTGACTGTCCAGTACTGTACATGTATTCATTTATTAAAAAAAATAAAAAAAAAAAAGTAAAAAAAAAAAAAATATATATATATATATATTTCTATGTGATCCTACTTACGAATTTTTGACATACGAGCACCCCCTAGGGACGGAACTCGCTCGTAAGTCTGGGACTACCTGTATTGGCTTCTTTAATTTTACTCTAATGTAATCAAAAGAATAACATTTTGGCATTTCACATATGTTTTTATGCTATGTTATTCTGTAAAGTGAAACTGTGTCACTTCTGCACATCACTGTGTCCACTGCTGTGTGAAAGTTGAAGACTCGGGTCAGAGAGACCCGGCCGTTTTGTTTAGAAATGAAGAAGACAGTTAATCCGTTGTTTTCATGAGAATGACTCCAGTACTCTCTGTTTTTCCTAAACATTTTCACTCTGCTCTGATTTCACCTTGAATCGTGATAACAAGTGAACTGCTTGACTGGTTTTTTTTCAGACCAATCGGAAAGGGACAAGTCCTCTCTTTCTCAGATCTTCTACTAAGGGTTCTTCTAAGTTTTCAAAAAACAGTTAGTTCCTGTGTGGAAGGAGAGATGTGAACTTTCTCTTCAAGCTATGGGACGTTTGGTCAAGAGCTAAGGACCTTCGTATTCAGTAAAGGCTGATAACATGCTTGTTATCAGTCCACTTCGAACCGAGCGTACAAGCTCAGAACTTTGAATTAAATTCCTTTCTGGAATAAGTTATCTTGAAGCCAACCAGGAGCTGACACCCTTTTCTGATGATCGACGTGGATCCCAGGAGACGTTGAAACGTAAACGAGAACCGGTTCGGACGTGTTGGACTTGCACGATTCTGTACGCCTGAAAGGCTGGTACCATCTCTTTACCAGACTAATCGTCATCAAGGTAATGAGTCAGCGTTTACAAACGTACCTGGATTTAGCAGAGGTCGGATGGAAAGTGTCATCTGGTTAAACTCAAGATAAATAACTTCCTCTCTTAACTCTCCCTATATTCCTCTTAAATCTCTCCTATCTCCATTCTAGCTGGTAACTATATTTAAGCTAAACAGCCACAAACTAAGTATAGTGACATCCTGTATTTATGTCTGTTGTTACAATTTAAATGTGCTGACGTATTAAATTGCAAGAAAGTGAAATCATGTCAATCAAGTGTAATGGTGTTAATTTAGTTGATTTATTTTAAATAAATGGTAGTGTCTTTGACATACCAAACTAAGTTAACGTCTCTGTCACTTAATGGCTTTATTTATTTATCCATCATAAAGATCATAGAAATATTGGGTAAACTGAAAAAGAAAAGAATCCGTGAAATTACTATTCAATCTGAATAAGTAAATTAATTAAGGTAAAGAGGTCAGTATTAATATTGACTCCCTAAAATCCTTTACATCTGGTGGCCCAAGTACGAGTTTTCTGAACGTTTATTCATAAATCTGTGATCCATCATGAACTTGAAACGTTATGTTGGCATGATTATTCTAATTTTTGGACTCTGAAGGTGATAATTTTTGGCTGAGGTGTTCAAGACAGGCAGATTCTGCATGTTTTTATCATTTGAAGCTGAGAGATTGTTATTGTTCAACTCTTTAACACGCTGTTGGAAGCTTTTATGTGAGGTCTTGTCAGCCCGTGGTCTGTGGGGGGGTTCTGGTTCCGTCCAGTTCACGCACAGACTCTTGTACAAAGCTTTGTTGACCGCCGAGTCAAATTGCCTGAAAAGCTATTATTAACATCTACCAGATTGCTGTGTGTGGTATTTTACATTTTAGAGAAGGTCGAAAAAAGCATATTACTGTTAGAACGTGTCGGATAGTGGTTCGTGAAACCCGAATTCTGCTCCTTTAAAGTGGACGGAACCGACCTGAATGCGGCTCCGAGAGAGTCAGTGTCGTGTTACAGTTGACGTGCTGGTTACTGAGCGTAGCTAAGTTGTGCCTGTTTTAAATGTGATTGCCACGTTTCAAAATTTTGGAAAGTTAATTTGAAACGTATGAGTTGTGAAAGAGTCTATAAAGTTGTGTTGAGTGGTGTCAAGCTAGCGTTAGAGGCTACGTGTCTTTACATGTTGTTTATGAGCTGTGATTGGATAAAACGAGAGCTATGAGCTGTCAATCACTCTCGTAGTGAGCGCTGATTCGCTGAAGTGGGGATGCACGCTGTTGCGACCAGCCCACTTTGTCGTCATTTCCGGCACTGCATTGGTCGAAGGTAAGAAAACTACATTAACCATGAATGCTGGGGAATAGAACTACAAGCGCTGTGATTGATTGGTTGACGTCACGTATCTGTGTAGCGAGCTCCGCCTCGCTCAAGTACGGAAGCTGGTGACGCGTTGCGTCGACCCGCCTATTTTTTGTCGTCATTTCCAGGTGTTACACTTTGAGTGACAGGCAACTTACACTCACAAGACGAACGGGGGTTTCACTAAACGTTTTCTCAAAACATCATAAAAAGTCAGCATTTTTATGGTGAAATGCCATCTTTAAAATTGTTCTGTACAGACAAAAATTTTCGCTTATTTTAAATACAAAAAACTTTAAAATAACAAACAAAAGTAAGGTTTTCTCTCCAGATAAAACAGGATCTGCTAACATTTTAGTGTGAACATTGCATTTATTTGTAATCTTTAAAAAGGCGTTTGAGTGAAAGACTGAAAAATTAAGCGTGGTTACTTACAACACTTTTCATTGAAGGTAAAACCTAAAATAAATAAAAAAGGTACTAAATGAATAAAGGACTTGTTTATAGATTACAAGAATAAAACCAGAAAGCTGTTTTAGTTAAATAAGTCACCACTAAGAAAACATTTATTTGCATACACTAAAATAAATACCATCTTATTGATTCAAACAAAATCAAAACAAAACGATGGCAGAAAAAGAAGAAGAGGATAAGGATCCTAGTCTGATGGATCTGGTCACAGATTCAGAATCAGATCCAGAGTTGGATCCTGAATCAGATCCTGAATCAGATCCTGAATCAGATCCAGAGTCAGATCCAGAGCCAGTGGAACCAGATCCTCAAGGTCTGGACCAAAAGACTGAAAAACATAAGCCAGACTGGATTGATGGGATTTTAGGGCAGCTTACAAAAATATTCACAGATTATGGTAAAAAGGTGCCTGAAATGAATCCATCAACATTAAACTCAGAGCTGAAACAGTGGCAAGCAGTGACTCAAAAAAGGAAGCAAAAAAGGTCAGTATGGAGCGCTTAGCAAAGCTGGCCCTGTTACTAAAGGCCAGGTTGGACCAGGAAATCAGAGAGACTTTAGGTCTAGAGCATGATCTGAAGCGTGAACAAAAAGCACGCAAGGCGGATAAGTCAGCATTCAATGTGGATTTACAACTAGCTCAAACTGAAGCTGAAAAGCTGTAGGTGGAGGTTCAGTCACTAAAACAGTCTCAGGTGGACAGTAAAGATCAACAGGTTTACAAACAAAAACAGGCTGAGATTGAAAGTTTGAAACAACGTTTACAGGAGGCAAATGATTCACGTGAGGAAATCATACGAAGCGAAAAACATACTTTAAAGTTATACGAGGAGTCAGTACGTAAAAATCTCAGGACTCATGAACAACATGAGGCGGTCATTCTTGAAAAAGATGAACTCTACAGTCGGTGTTATGAATTACAACGCGAGTGTACAGAAAACCGGGTCGAATTAAAAGAGTGCAGGGAGAAGCTGGCTTCAACTGAATACAAATTAATCAAAGAAAAGAAAAAACGTCTGGCATTAATTAAAGGTCAGTCTCCAGATACGCCCAGACCTCCAACGCCACCGCCTAGAACTCCAACACCACCGCCTAGAACACCAACTCCATCGCCTAACCACCACGCCATCCCTTAGGGCCGCTAAAACCAACAAACCCACCGACTGCGCCGGTGGGTGGTTCTGATAATAAACCACAAACTCCTCTCTCAATGGCTGAACTATGGAATATAGCTAAAAGCATTCAAACCTTCGCTCCAGGCCCGTTGGGCTCACATGAAACCAAGATATATCTCGATGACCTTGATTTCCAGCTTCAACGCTTCCCAGAAGCTACAGTTGATGATAAATTCTGTCTGGTAAGGTTAACCTCGGACAGGACAGTGCATGCTTTCATGAAGCGTCAACGAGACGTTGTTACGAAAGACTACAGTCTTTTATGTGCTGCACTGATAAAGGAGTATACTCCTTGCACGGGGCCCGATGGCATTCCAGCTGCGGCTGACATCAAGCAAGGTAGAAATGAGCACCCAAGGTCATATTATGACCGAATATTCCGTGCCTATTTTGGTGACAGATGCGAACCAGAAATGGAGGAAGAGATAGGGTTTAGATATATCTTCAGCAAAAATCTCTGCCCTGACATAAGAGAGAAAGTACATGTCAGCGCAAACTACAAAAGGAGGTCCATCGAAGAAATAAGAGAGTGTGCGATAGATGTTTTTACAGGTCGCACACCAAACAAAACACCCTTTGAGGTGTGTCCGGGTGAAATGGTCAAATCCAACTCACTGGAGCTGGAAGGGATGCGGACACTGACTCCCTATCCTACATAAGGTGAGAAAAAACAGAATGTTCAACAGACCACGTAGTGAAGGTGCCCGTTGGAACAATGACCCGAAGTGGCTCAGACAAGACCCAGAGGTAGGAAAACGATATCAAAAGGGGGGCACACGTCCAAAGGATAAGAAAGATGGTTACAAAAGTAAACCATATAACAAAGGGTGGTCCCAACAGGAACTCCCAAGTCAAGGACAAGCCCCTCCTGCCCCTCGAACAGAACAGTCCGAGACAGGCAAAAAATTGCAAAAGTTCCAGAAGAAAGGCCATAAACCTCTGTCCCCAGAAGAGATGGAGAACATACGTCGGTTGTTAGAAAAGTGGGATAATACAAGCAATGATAACAAACCTGGAGTGATATGTAGCACTATCATTGATAGTAAGTCTGAGCACGCACATCACGACAGTCAACAAGATACTGATGGTCAGGATGCTGACAATCAGGGTAATGAGAGTCAAAACATTGACAGTCCAGAGTATGACAGTCAACAAGACGTTGCCATGACATCATTGTCACAGACTCCAACAGCCCCTCATCAAACAAAGGGGGGGGGGAAACTCAAACATTGATGACAGTGACCCGCCACAAACTGAAAACTCAGACACGTTGGCGACTGCACTGACGGTTCAGATGAAGAAAGATTACAAAGTCAGAGGTCAACGTAAACAGAAACGTTGGCCGAAACCTTTAAGGTTTCTGTGTGACTTTGTACAAAGTGGGGAGGCTATGAAAGCTTACTTGCCAATCACACTGGAAAGGGTCCTCACGCATGAAGCACTCCTGGATGGCGGAGCCGACATTACAATTATGTCAGCCAAACTGTTCGAGGAACTACGGACCGCCGCTAACGGTGTTCACAGGCAAATACCCCTTGTAAAAAGTGCTATAGAACTGAAGGGTCTCGCAGAGACGAGAACAACCCTAACAGCTATAGCTATGGTTCACATGCAGATTGGCAAAATGACATTATACCACCTGTGTCTACACTTGATTCATTCCCATTTCTGGTTGGCCAAGACTTTATAAACCGCTTTGAAGCAATTATAGACTATGGCCAACAGAAAATGTGGAGCACAGTGAGAAAACCCTGCCAATAAAAGTGCCTCCTAGTTGTGATACAGACTGCCTAAACGCAGGTACCGCAAAGGACACACGGGACACCTCATCCGAGGAAAAGAGCCCGGTAAGTGAACCTTCAAGAACAGGTGAGGCAGAAGAGGCCCAACAAGAAAGCCTCCTCTGCGAGCTGAAACAA